>JALIZH010013572.1:0-32867 GCA_030522465.1 Rhipicephalus appendiculatus
GTTTTGTCCGTACGTCCTTACGGCTTCCATACGATCCACATCATGCTTTCCGTACATTCCTTACAGCTGCATGGGTCTTACCATATAATGTATACGGACGCCGTTTGTTCGGTACAACTACATCCATAGAACCATAAGGAATTCCTTATGCACCATATCTCACTATCCTTATCTTCCTTACAATTTCCATAAGCTTCCATAAATGACCGTAAGAAATCCTTATATTCCGTTTGGCAAATATACGGAATCCGTATGTTTTCCGTAAGACCACTTATGGAATTTTTCAATAGGGGCCATACAGCACAAAGTCAAGTACAACGTTTTCATCGAGAGCCATTCGAGCTAACGAGCCTTAGTGAAGGAAAATATATTAAAATCTTGATATGGAAGCCTAACAGTTAGGACTGAAAGACTATTTTCCACTGTTTGAAGTCCAAAGTAATGTCATTTGCATTTCAAATTGGCGTACATCATGCATCATACAAAGAAAGAACAGTCTGGAGGAAACGGTACTTGCTATTCTAATCGGCTTTCATCTGCGGAAAGTCGGCTTATATCAAAGCAAAATATAGTTAGAAACTTAGCTTTGATGACAGTAGGCCATAACAAAACAATTATTTTGGCATATTGGAGTGTTTATATTACATAAATGTCCATTTCAATGACGGGTGGCTCAACCCAAAAAATGTCTCTGGAGGCAGCCATCTTGAACAAGCCAATGCGCAGAGTACAGACATCTTTGCACAGAAATACATATCCGCGATCAACGTGACGCGGTAGTACTCCAAGAAGCACCGCATTTAGGTGAAGGAGATTTTTCCTCAACACAAAGTCAAAAGCAGAATAATAATCGACAGAGGGTAGGGTCAACCTGGGAGCACGCCTCGAAACCGCATTCAAAGTAACGTCTAAGCATTCCAAGCAGTTCAGCGAAGTAAATTGTTTCTGCCAAGGAGGAGTACGGAGTTCTATAGAGTCACGGGAAGGCCACGCGAGCTACGAGGAAGGTCAAGTTGAGAACTGATCCTCAGGCAATGTAGAATTCAAGGATCAGCCTCGCACTTCAAGAGGTCCGTGGTTCGAATCCCGCTGCCGGACAATTCCCAACCGGATTCAGCGTGATGATGGAATTGAAATGTAGTTTTACCCAAGTTATCTTTTCCTCCACTTTTCTTTCTTCACATTTACATTGCAATTACTTCTAACAACATCTCCTATACCTTCCTTGGCATCAATGTGTGTTAGTTCTGATTAATATTGTGTTTAACAAAGCAACTAGCCCTTAAATTTACACTTCTTTTCTTTATTCATATCCAGGGTCTCGTTCTGGCAGACTTGATGCCTTCAAGTGGTATGCAAGAAATTATTAGTCAGTTGCCAGCTCGTAATAAGATCACGTGCTACGTGACGCCGGCAGACAAAAAGAGTGTTCCACACTCGCCGTAATGGCAACAGGCGGCGCTGACTGACGCTCCCACGTTTAAATGCACATATATACCCTATAAAGTGGACGGAGGGATGACCGCCACCGTAGCTCAGTGGTAGAGCATCGGACGCGTTATTCGAAGGTCGCAGGTTCGGTCCCTGCCAGTGGCCAGTGAACCATTCGTCCGCATTTCTATCTTCACATTTACATTGCAATTACTTCTAACAATATCCCCTATATACCTTGCTTGGCATCATTGTGTGTTAGTTCTGGCTACTGTGTTTAACAAAGCAACGAGCCCTTAAATTTACGCTTCTTGCCTTTGTATAACAAAAGCCACATTAAACCTATCAGCCTTCAAGCAAACCTCCAGCCTTTTCTCTACAATGCAAGCCACAGTAGTTCCTTGTAATTAGAGTAAGCTTGTTTGTGTTGGGCAATAAAATTTTGAAGGAAAGTAACGCGATAGTAATCGATTACATTTTTGCAATTGCTCAGTTGTTTTTTGGGGATGTAATTGACCATCGTAATCAATTACATTTTAAAGGAAGTTATTGTAATTGCAATCGGTTACTTATTCTCTGTAACGTGTGCTATTCTGGTTATAACACATGGTGACTACACGGGGTGCCTCACGATTGGCTTCAAATCAATCACGTCTGCGTAGCCCATGATAATACTAATGAGAAAAACATTATATAGGACGAAGACAGTCATTTACAGGCCGGTGCGGGCCGCAGCCGAGAGCTTCGCGGGCCGCATGCGGCCAGCGTGCCGTGTGTTTGAGACTCCTGTTCCAGAGGATGCAACAATAAAAAACGACCATTGTTATAACGAGAATCAAGGTTATATCGCATGTTCTCTTTGCGCTTCCTGCTCAGGGAGAAATAATAAAGGGCCCATATTTTACGAAAATGCACGCAAATGCACCAAGAAAAGCAGAATCATTGGTACGAATTTAATGACTGCTAGAGACACGCGCAACAGCGCGAATACCCTGCGATCATTCTTTTACGAAAATGGTGTTCGTCACTGTAAAATTGTCTTTCGCACCTTCATTCCCCTCTTGCCTTGCACGAACAGGGTATCGAGCAGCTCGAAGGAAACTATCGCCGGGACTCCCAAGTCGAGAGAGCAGCGCACCAGCATCTCAGTCGGATTGACTTTCTGCAGTGTTCGGTCGTCGTTCAAGTCTAGGTTCAGAGACTGCATCCATGTCACAAGATCTGCAGTCTGCAAAGGACGTATGCGAAAAGCCTAAGGGAAAACGTTAACACTAGAATAACACTGGCTCACTGCCATATTCCAAATTCGCAGCAGCAAATTGCAGCCGTTTTCTTTGTAAAGAAGCCGCATTTTATTCATTGTGTTCCAGTTGCACATATGTCTGCTGTATTTTATCCAGATCCTTCTCGCGTCGCTCTGATTGGGTAAACAGCTGCGAAAACCGGTTCAAGAATAATGGAGGGGGGAGGGGAGAGGCATGCCCCGGAGGAAGGCTTAGTGACACCGGCAACACTCTCTACTTCAAAGTGATGAACCCAGCTCTCTAACCTTGAGCTGGAAGGTGTGGACGCCCTATTTCGACAGAGATTATCCAAGAGACGGCTCTCACCTTCGCACGTGTTTTCTCCATGCTAACTTTCTGTTAAAGATGTAGACCGCGCGAAGGTCGCATCGCTAACTGCGTAGGCCACGTTTCCTTCCGCCAGCGTTGTCTTGAGTTATGTGGGGGGGAGGTGTTTAAGGAGTTACCTGCTTGCTGCACTTCGTATAACGCTCGAATTTGTATCGCATTCGTTGCATCGCCCTTGCGGCGAAACTGTGACTTTCAAGTGCGGATCACTCTGGGGACCCGCCTTCTCACCCATCCACACATATAATGTGGCACACAATAAAGTGCTAAATACAGGCCATCAGAAGTCTAGCAATGCCCAAACCAAAGTTGAGCGGAACAAGTCTAAAATGTATGAAAGCGGCAACTTCCAGCGTGCCGACGTAGAAGAGAACGACAGGCTCAGGCATGCTCGCGGCTCACGCACCACGGCCTCTGACAGCGTTTCGCGATCGAGCCTCGGTCTCTGTGAGGTTCTGGGCGGCGGCTAGCGCAGGGCCCTACATCTGGCGCCCAAAGTGATAAATCCAGTTTTTTCAGCCTTGGGCCCCGCTACTCGCCGGCGTGTCTATGACTTCCTGGTCGAGTCGCTCAACGCCCTCAGCATCCCGCTTGTCGAAGACAAGAGTCTGCGACGGCGCTGCTGTCCAGGGTTATCTTAGTGTAGCGACGCAGCAGCGTGCCGGCGCTGACGTGGCGCAGAGCGCGGAATGCGCGAAGGACACGGCGGGCTCGTGTGACGCGGCGGAACGGGCAAACAACGAGCAGTCCGGGTACCAGGCAGCGCTGCAGATCGTGAGTGCCAAACCTTATGTTGATGTGGCCGTAGTGATCATCGGCGAGGAGGCCGAATAGTTCCAGTACGACGAAGAAGAGGCTAATGGATGCCGGAATGGTGAGCGTGATGTCACCGTGGTCGTGTCGGCAATAGAGCGGAGGCAGACGTCGTGTTTGAGGATGAAGCGGGGCGAGATGGTGTTTTGGACCGGCACGAGGCAGCCAATGGCGAGGGCAGAGACGTTGAGGAGGAACAGAAGAAAACTTGGAGGCACGAAAAGGAGGATAACAAGAAATTAATAAAAAAAGTCACAGTTTCGCAGCAAGGGCGAAGCAATGAATGCGATAGCAACAAACTGAAATGTCACGCGAAGCACGGCAACCGGATGAAAACGTGCAGCGTGCTGCTCAAGAAGAAAGAACTCACAAAAAGAACACACACAGGACGAGTGCGAACTAACAACGTCCACAGCTCAACGCGCTGCTCAATCTCAAAGGACGCACGAAACATATACGCACAGGTACGCGCAGGATGAGCGCGAACTAGTGTCCCAGTTGTTCCTTCACTGTGTTTGAACAGCGCGCTCTTTTCGAAAACGGGGACTCGGCAGTGAGCGAAGTGTTCCTTCGTGCGCTCCATAACTACAACCAATCGCACCGGTGAATGCCCAAGACGTAGAAGCCTCCCCCACCGCAAAATAAGCGCGCGCGAGCGCGCACCGACGACCACGCGCCGCAGGGCAAAGTACACATTCATAGGAGCAGGGCCGAGCGCGCCCTCCGCGCCATCTCGCTGGTATGCTGCGAACACGCTGATATTCTCCCCGCGATCGGCGTATCGCCAACGGTAAATGGTGTATATAAATAGCTCGTCTTTACTACGTCGAAGGACGTGCGCTTTCGTGGCTCAGCCGTTAACGTCGCGCGCTGAGAACGACAGATCGCGCGTTCGATTCCGCGCGTTGGAAGATATTTTCTTCGTGGCTTTTCTAAATACATACATACATACATACATACATACATACATACATACATACATACATACATACATACATACATACATACATACATACATACATACATACATACATACATACATACATACATACATACATACATACATACATACATACATACACGGCGCGTGACGGCGACGCCAAAAAGCAGCCGAGAGTGTCAATACACTTGCTATCGCAATAAAAAAAGAAAACCAGGATGACGACGAGCTTCAGAAGCGCCTGAAAGGGATCATATAGGAAACTGAGGTGACGTGTGGGGCAAGGAAAGAGTGCCGCGGATTCAGTGGCACATGTTCGCAACATGTCTCAAAACAACCCGTAGAGTCAGATGGAGAAATGCACCACGCAAGAGACCAAGAAAGCCAAGGCTGTACCCGCCAAGACACGTCTACAGTCTGACCACAAGTTTGCATGTGGGTGACATGTCACCACTGCCTCCACGCGCAATAAGGACGAGACCGAAGAGAAGGACGAAGAGGCATCCTCTGCTTAGCAGGTCTCGATGGCAACCGCTAGCAATGCTAGGCCAGCTGACAACAAAGACAAGAACGACGAGAAGGACGAGATAAACAATGACCGCTATGCAGTCAAGGCTCGGGAAACGGATTGCGCAGATACCAACACTGATGACAAGGATGAACCAGAAGTCAACAACACGGAAAAGAAGGAAACCACAGACCGGCAACAGGGCGGCTGCCACGACGACAGCCGATACGAAAGGGTATGCTGAGCCCCCAGTTGCCAAGGGCAACACTGGGTCTTGGTGAAATGGTGGGTGAACTCTGCCGGCGTGAACGGCCGCGTACGCTACGTGTGGTCCGCCGCGGCCAAGTGAGGTGGATACCTCGTCCTCCTCCCCGATATCACCCGAGGTGAGCAAGCAGTATGGGAGTGGTAGCTGCCAGCGCGCCAATGATGTAGAGAACGGCGGACACGAGCACGAACAGCGCGCCGATGATGAAGAGAACGGCGGACACGAACGGCGGGTTCTCGGCCGCTGACATTCAGTCGTGATCGAGTCTCGGAATGACAAGGACGTGTTGCCTGGTGTCTCGGCCTCACTTCTCACGGTTTCTAGGCGGCAGCTGGCCGAGGCCCCTACAAATGATATAATTAGCAGGAATAAGCAAGACGTAATAGCAATAATGAATTAAAAATTGCTAAAAACGTTTCGAGAACCTGTGGCTGACTTCGGGGCCGCGCAACAGAGGGCGCCGCCGCCTCGCCGAGCGAGCAAAGGCCAATGTTTCTACGCTGAGCCGGCGCTGCGTCGCTACGCATAATGGGTGAAACTACCTCACAGAACCTGCCGCCGACGAAAAGTTCCACTCCGAATTTCCGAACGTTCCTAACAACATTCTACTCGCGCCGGGAAAACCCTGCATGCTTACCTCAAACATTGACGTCATCGATGCTTCCGTAAACGGAGGAAGGGAAACTCTACCAAAGGCAATTGATTGGTGCCCGTGCTAAGTACTTCATCAGCCTTCACAGTAGTGGAATTCTCATACGTTTTTTCCCCTCCTGTTTTTCCACTTGCCTCCCACGGTGCTCGATTTTGTGAAGTGAACGACACACTTTTTTCCATAGTGATATTGTCGATATACATAACGTACATTCCAGTACCATTCTGATTTACCTGGTATAAAACACAATGACCTCCACGCCGCACTCTTCTCGTCAATGTTTTTTATAAACGCAGGATAATAAAGATAACCGACGCACACTTTTGATATTTCTGTTAGATGACGCTTGTACAACCGCACGCTGTGAATTGTGTCGATATTGTTTTTAATCTTTCGTTCTTGTTAAAAAGAAGAATGTATGTTGCAGTAGATTGAATTGTAAGCTACTGGGTGGTTTCAAAATCAATGCTGGAATACATTCGTATACTCTCGATCGTTTCTATACACTGTTAAAAATCTGGACCCCTGTTTACGTAAAAAGCTGAAGGTAAAAAGGTGCCGATCACTTTTCCTTTTCCAAATTATAACAATTTCCTTAAACGGAATCTCTTTAAGGATGTTGTGCGTAATGTCCTTTCAAAAACGTTGTACGTAATGCCTCCGTAGGAATGTCATACGTATTGTCTCCTAAAAATGTTGTACGTAAGGCCTCCGTCGGAATGTCATACGTATTGTCTCCTAGAAATGTTGTACGTAACGCCACCTTTGGAATGGCGTACGTAATGTCTCCTAGAAATGTTATACGTAATGACACCTTAGGAATGTGTTACGTAATACGGAAATCAGAGCTAGTTCGTAATGCATTGTAAAGTAGCGCAAGAACACGGACACAAGCGCGATGACGACACAGGCACTATTGTAGCGCTTGTGTTGTCTCGCTTGTGTCCGTGTGTTTTTGTGCTATTTTACACTGTGTTACATGTCTCTTTGAAGATGTTGTATGTAACGTCTCCTAAGAATTTTGTATGTAATGAGGAATATGGTATGTGCCAAATAGTGCATTTTGTAGCTTTACAGTGACAAATGTGCACCCCTTGACACTACACTGTACCTAAAAAGTTCTAATAATCGGTGCTGCATGGGGAAGGAAGTTACGGTGCTTTACACGCAGCTACCGCTTGGATATGTACTGATGCCAGCGGCAGCTGCTACTTGCGGTGAAGTTGTTAGAAAGAGGACAAATGCATTATGCAGTGATGGTGACTAAAATTTACACTGGATGTTTAACACAACAGTCATGAGAAAGGACATGCGTGTACACATTTCCCCCGTTAAAACGTATGTGAGGCTACAAGCGTCGTTATATTTGGTCTGTTATTTTCACTGAAGTTTTCTGGCACCACATACAAAAAATTGTATGTGGTTTCGCTTCATGAAGTCGTGGGTCTGACAAAATATCAGGATGAAACTGGTGAAAACACTGTTGGATGTCAATTACAAAAAGTCTGGCAATTCAAAGATATATTCCTGTTCAGCTCAATAATGAATTGGCCGACGAAATATAAAAACGTTTCAACAGGGGCAATGTGTAAATTTGAGCATTTGACGAAATCTCGTCTTGTCGGGATGTAATGGCAATGTAGAAAGAAAAATAATGGGCACCAACCAAAAGGTTGTCGAAAATAAAATGACGTTTTGGGTGAACAAGGCTTCCATGTGGAAGCCGAGACGTCATTTTATTCTTGACAACACCTTTTTGGTTGGCACCCATTATTTTTCTTTCTAGTCCACTAGGGGCAATGTGTACATGCATGTCTTTTCACAACTATTGTGTTAACATCCAGTGGAAATTTCCATCGCCATCATTGCGTGATGTCTAACAACTTTTTCGCAGCAAGGTAGAAGCGTCCGCTGGCATCAGTCAATAACCATTGTGGTAGCTGCATGTAAAGCACCATAACCTTCTTCATCACACACCTATTATTACAGCTTTTTGTGTACAGTGTGGTGTCAAGTTGAGCACAATGGTGACTGTAAAGCAACAAAATGAACTAGTTGGCACACAGATTTTTCAGCAAAGGTTGTAGCATTCACTGTGCTTCCTACAAAGTGTGAAACAGTATATAGGTGTGGTGGGAAGCAAGTATACATACTACTTCTTGCCAAGTAAATAGTGAACATCCCGCTGCTCTGAACGCACAACGATGAGGTTTATTCCTCCAAACCATACTAATAAAACTCTTTGCACCATGGCTCATCTGAAAAGAGAAGAAACAAAAAAGATCAAAACACTTGAACCAAAAGAAAGAAAGCAATTTCTGCCGAAATTGAATTTTGCATCTACCTTGTAAAAACAAACGAGCCACACAGCAGGATTTAAATTTTGATGCATCCGCAGCATGCCCAAACTCATAAAAGGAAAGGGCCCTAAAACCCCTGTACAAGTGAAATGTAATGTCCACATAAATAAAATCCAAATGACTTCTGTGCAGGTGACATTAAAGAGACACCAAGGGGAGACATTAAGTTCAGCTGAAATGCTTGATTATCATACTGAGATCAGACATAAGTAACTGCTCCGGCAAAGGGTGATCTTGAAAGCGAGAAAGCAACGTAAAAGTGAAAATACGATTTTGCACACTAACTGTTGGCCACGTGCAATGGCCATGAACAGATTCAAACAGAGACTGGCTTAGAAGGAGTGCTAGTTATTATCAAAAGTGCCAAATTAAAAGGGTTAAAGAGGAGATAAAAACACATTCTGTGACATTTAACTTTTCTGCACAAGACAAGGCACATGCAACATGAAATAAGCAAGTCAAAACATAAGCAATGAGCCATTGCAAAGTGCACATGGTTTCCGCTCCCACAACATGCCAAGGACAGCGTTGCGAATCGCCCTTCACTGATGTTTTCACAAGTTGACTCAAAATGCACGATGAGAGAGTGTCATAGACGGCATCATAAGCTCAAAGCAAGCATGTCGATGCTACCCAACTTTCTCTTGCAGCATACTGTGTAGCACATTATTAAACATAACACATTCCATTCGGAGTTCATAAGCCATGCACGCCCCTGCTCGTCAGGCTCGAGAAACTCAATGCATGACAATGGAATCAATGTTGCAGAGGCTCCTGTTTTTATTGATGGGGACTTGGCTTTGCAATGCACTGACTTATTCCAAGTACTATTGCAGTATGCAGCAAAGCTAGCTACACAACCTCCCAAGAGCATTTTGCATTCTGTGACACTCACACTGACATGCTGTCTAGCTTCCAAAGCGATAGTTTCATTGTCATGTTCAGTCAGGTATAACTTGTATAGAACCAAGCAGTAGATCAAAATGACCACTAACAAAATAAAGTACATGTCCTACTTATTCTTGCTCATGGCTGGGTCATTCTTGTATAGAACCAAGCACTAGATCAAAATGACCACTAACAAAATAAACTACATGTCCTACTTATTCTCGCTCATGGCTGGGTCATTCCACGCCAAACGTCCCAGCCATTTTGGCGACCATCTCAAATGTATTCAAAAAAAGTCACGCTGATTTGCTGCATTGATAACATTGAATTGCTGGAATATTACAGTGAGAAAAAATATTTTGGTCACGTGGGTGCCTTCAGAATTTCACAGAATGTTGTCTTGGCGTTGTTTGTGAGAAAATTTATTCAAGAGTGTCATTTGTTGTTTTTACACCAAATTTGGTTTACATATTAAGAAAAAGCGTTTGTGTAAGGTGTTTGAAGCTGAATATTATTAGTGCTTGTTTTCTGCCATACACGCCTCCAAGAATTTAGCCAAAATGTTCCATGTTTGCATATTTTTCATTGCAATATTACGCCTTGTATGAATATCTGAGCCATGAAAACTTAGTCTACAAAAGGTATATTTTGCGCAAAAAATATTTTCAGACCCCTGAAGTTTCCAATTTTTACGGCAAAAAGTCACAAATTTCAAAAAATCGTCATTTTTGTCCATATTGTGATGCAATTTGAACCACGTGGTGCTCTAATCAAAAATCAGCTTTATACCTCAATCAAAAGGAAATGAACAGTTATTCTTATGTGGCAAGTTCTATCATTACCAATTTTTCTTTTAAGGAAGAAAATAATTTTTGAAGTTTCCCATTGACGGCTAGCTTCTCATTTGGTCATACGTACCAACGTTTCTAGAACCAGGTCAGTTTCGCAGCTCCCCATAGACGCTTGCTCTCCGAAATGGATGCGACGGCCGACGCAAGAACTAGCAGCGCTGCAGTTCCATCTTGCATCATGCCTCGCGCGTCGTGAGGCGTGATAAGGTGCGTGTTTGGGCTAGTTGGTACTTCATTTAAACAGCTAAATAGCACAACTTCAGGGACAAAAGACAAGAGAGTGCGACACACACAAGCGCTGACTCCAAACTGATCGATGCTATGTTCAACACATGTTAGAATATCTTTCTGGGGGATCGAATAATATAGGTCTTTGATGTCCACTGAAAAACCTGACACTTTAGCCCTGTGATTCTGCTGCAAATAAGTGACCGCTGCCTCTGAGTTTTTGGTGTGGAACGGGTCATCAAGATTAAACAACTTGAGCTTAGTCTGCAAAAAGCTTGCGACAGACTTCTGCCAACAGTCACTTTCAGATACAATAACCCTTAACGGAAGACCAGGTTTATGCGTTTTCGCTGAGAAAAACATTTCGAGGCATATCTTATCACTTTTCTCAATAGACCGCACGAGAGAATCCAAGTGAAGTTTTTGGCACAACTTCTTTGCTTTGGCTTTACACTGCCTTAATGATACATCCTTGCATTGACGAAACACCGAGTCCACTGTTTCCTTAGCCTTCTGCTCAAAAATACAGTTCAGAAACACTGTAAACCCACCTTCTTTGTTGGAGGGTAGAAGGCACATATTTTGATCCTTTTTTCTTGACAGGTACCGTTGGCATTGCCGACTTGTAACGACAAAGCACGTCAACGCCGCCAGAGTTCCTTTCTCTTGTGAGACAAGTGGCGAACCTCGCGTCCGAGGAGGACAAAGCCAGATGTGCCTCGGAGGGTGTTGACGTGCTTCGTCGTTACAAGTCGGCAAAGCCAACGGTACCTGTCAAGAAGGTAGCTCCATACCTAAAGGATCAAGATATGTGCCTTCTACCCTCCGACAAAGAAGGTGGGTTTACAGTGTTTCTGAACTGTATTTTTGAGCAGAAGGCTAAGGAAGCAGTGGACTCGGTGTTTCGTCAATGCAAGGATGTATCATTAAGGCAGTGTAAAGCCAAAGCAAAGAAGTTGTGCCAAAAACTTCACTTGGATTCTCTCGTGCGGTCTATTGAGAAAAGTGATAAGATGTGCCTCGAAATGTTTTTCTCAGCGACAACGCATAAACCTGGTCTTCCGTTCAGGGTTGTTGTATCTGAAAGTGACTGTTGGCAGAAGTCTGTCGCAAGCTTTTTGCAGACTAAGCTCAAGTTGTTTAATCTTGATGACCCGTTCCACACCAAAAACTCAGAGGCAGTGGTCACTTATTTGCAGCAGAATCACAGGGCTAAAGTGTCAGGTTTTTCAGTGGACATCAAAGACCTATATAATTCGATCCCCCAGAAAGATATTCTAACATGTGTTGAACATAGCATCGATCAGTTCGGAGTCAGCGCTTGTGTGTGTCGCACTTTCTTGTCTTTTGTCCCTGAAGTTGCGCTATTTAGCTGTTCAAGTGAGGCGTGAGCTCACGCGTCGTGAGAAACGCGCAACGCGTCCCAAGCGCCTACTCAGCGCGCGTCCTAGCTCGCGCCGGCAGGTGCATCGCCTCCGCGATGAGCTTCGGCAACGCGCCATTGGGAGCAACGCTGCGTTGCCGTAGCCGATCCCGGTGGCCATGGTATAGCCATGGCAAGCGAAGCAAAATGGAACAGCAGCGCCGCAAGTTCACGCGTCGCCCGCGTGTGCCGGCTCGCCAGTGGAGCTGCAAAACTGAATGGTTCTAAAAACGTTGATACGTACAGCTTCCTGGTTGAAGTTCCCAGTGTCGTCAATGGGGAAATTTCAAAAATTATTTTCTTCCTTAACACAAAAATTGCAATGATAAAACTTGCCATATGAGAAGAACGATTCATTTGCTTTCGATTGAGGTATAAAGTTGATTTTTAATTGGAGCACCACAGGTTGCAAATTGAGTCTGAATGTGGACAAAAATGACGATTTTCTGAAATTCGTGATTTTTTCACGCAATTTTTAAAACTTGAGGGGTCTGAAAATATTTTTTGCTCAAAATGTACCTTCTGTGGAGTAATTATACCTTACTCAGTTATTCATACATGGCACAATAGTGCAATTAAAAAAAATGTAAACATGGAACATTTTGGCTAAATTCCTGGAGGCGTATATAGCAGAAAAATTACGCGAATATTATTGAGCTTCAAACACCTTACAGAAACACTTTTGCTAAATATGTAAACCAAATTTCATGTAGAAACAAGAAATTAAACTCTTAGAATAAATTTTCTCACAAGCAACACCCAGACAACATTCTGGGAAATTCGGAAGGCACCCACGTGACCAAAAATTTTGTTCTCTGCGAAATATTACAGCAGTTCACTGTTTTCAGTGTAGCAAATCAGCACAATTTTTTTCGAATACATTGGAGATGGTCGCCGAAATGGCTGGGATGTTTGGCGTGGAATGACCCGGCTTTCTTTTCTGTTCATGGCAACTTTGAGCTTGGTTGCTTAGTATGCAGACGACGTGACAAAACACCCAGAAACTCTTTGCAAGAGCTGTTAAGGTGCAGACTAGGCTGCAGGCAAGTTGCAACGCTGTGTGTTTGAACAATATGACATGCCCTTGCTGTTACATACTGTTTCCTGTCTTGGAGTTCTTCACTAAATGGGTGCAATAGGTTTGTCAGCTGGGTGAGCAAAATAGCGCACATTTTGACAGGAATGGAGAAAGCAACAGGGCACCAGTGCTAACTATAACAAATCTTTATTGGAAACAGCAGACAAAGACGTATGTACAGAAATGGGTGAGGTGAGTGTGCATGTCACAGAGGCATGACTGCAAACCATCTGAAATTGGCACAAAGGAATGCAAGTTGCTTTTTGGGCAAACTAACAGAAGGTGTGCTAACACACCGTGTGCCCAACCACTCAATCATTTCGGCTTCAGTTACCTCAGGAATAACTTTTCATTTTTGACAATCACGTCAAATTCATCAAATGCATGCTGACATTTATACGAGCCAAATTGCATGGCTATAGGACCGTCTGCGTTTTTCTTCATTGCCACAATGCTCTCTTAAATGATCATTAAGGCACCTAGTAGAGTGGCCACTTTAGAACATTCTACAATTCAGCGAAATCAGATAAACTGAATGGTATGCACATGAAACAAACTTAGATCTATGTTACTTTCAAAGCACGTCACCGACGGCTCCTTTCCAAGCACACTAATTTTGCAAAGGCTGAAAAGTTCTCGAAGGGCTCTTAACAGAACAGATACATCAATGTGACCAAGAATTTTCATGAGATTAAGAGCAATCTCGTACATGTGACGCTTGACAGTGTGGGCGCACTGATAGGATGATTTGTGAAGTAAACTTCTTGCCACTGTTACCTGTAGCTTACTTAAATAATCAGCTTCCAGCAGTCAAGTTGCCTTATTCCCAAGTGCCTGAACAGTCAAAAGCAGACAGATTTTCAACATAGCATTATGGAAGGTCATGTTACCAATGCTCCTGTCTACCAGCCTGGAATGCGACGAAAGGAACAGCATCAAAGGATTGTTCGCTCAAGGTTTATAACAACAGCAGGTGCAGTGACGGCTACAATGAAACATTATCTCGAGAAATCTTAATTATCCCTCAACAAGAAGCCCAAATGTTAAATCCAGAAACACCGGGCACTCACGTAGTAAAAAATGCTACAAGCACTCGTCTCAAAAGAGTTCGAGTCATTGTTAATGAAAAACAGAAAGGCACCCACAAATATGATGGCCTTTAAAACGGTAGTATGAGTAAGACTGTCCACTGTCAAGTTTGCCTAAGAATAAATCACTATGAATGGGAGCAATGGAAAAATCATTACATATGCCTTGCTTTTGCAAGCCTGGAATAGCGTTCCATTCAATGAACATAAACATTAGATAAAAGCCTAGTGCACAGGTTCTCAGCCATGGATTTTGGTGACGTTGTGAGCTATTAAAAGTTGAGGGAGCCCTTGCAGTGAGAGTAAGGCGAGGGGTCCTAAATTAACACAGCATGCAGTGTGGAATAGGTGCCTTTTCTTTCTCCATGGCAAAGAACGGTCAAACTAAAGTGCCACACCTATTTGATTTCAACTGCTTGTCAATAATTTGTGTGGTCTGCAGCGACAATTAAGCATGTTTTCTCTTCCATTATGCAAGCCTGGGAAAAGCATGCTTGCATGCATGTCGTATAAAACTGCAACCAAAGCTTTACAACCATCTCACAAACAAGAGGAGATGTACCTAAATTGGCTCTGCTACAATGAAATGATGCTATGCAGTAAAAGCATACCAAAACTAAAAAGGGGCCGCTGTCACGGGCGATCATGTGCCTGCAAAAACCGCGTTTGTTTTTGTTTTCGAGGATGTCACTTGCTGGAAGCTGGTTATCTGAGTAATCTACAGGTAGCAGTGGTTGAAAGTTTATTTCACAAATTATCTTGCCGCACTATCGAGAGCATTGTTGTAGCGCCTTATATGCATGATGTTGTGCATAATCTGAGAGATTGCTGGTCACGTTGACGTACCTGTTTTGTTTAGTGCCCCTCAAAAATTTTTCAGACTTTGCAATAGTAGTGAGCCTGGGACGGAGTGGCTGGTGACATACTCAAAGAAACATACATCTACGTTTGTTAGATGTATTGATCATGCTGTGTATTGGATCACACTGCGTAGTGAAATGTTCTACATTAGCCATTCCACAAGATGAAAGACTGTTGCAAACTAGGGTCTTCTAGCTATGCACTATAGCACGTGAGGATGTCAGCCTGAATTTGATGAAGTTGACGGGAATCTGAAGAGTAAAGAAAGCGCAGACCTTGAGACAATAGGAGCCGAAATGATTGAGAGGTTAGGCAAGGGGTATGTTAGCACGTCATCTGTTTGTTTGTCTGAAAAGCAACTTACATTCCTTATTTTTTCTTTCTTGGGATTTAAAAACAGCGCCAACTAGCCCAACTTTCGCTTCTAGTTACATTCCTTAGTGCCGATTTCAGATTGTTTGCAGTGATGCGGTGTGACACGTGCACTCACCTCACATATTTCTCTGCTGTTTCAAATAAACATTAGTTGATAGTGCTTGCGTCATGATGTTTACTCTGTCACTGTCTAAGTGTGCACTATTTTACTCACATTATGTACTAACAAGCCCAAGCTACTTTTCTCGACTTCATTTCACAATAGGTCATGAATATCTGAACTGCCCATTTGCAGACCAAGAAACAAATACCCACCGCTTAATATGGACTTGTCCAGGCCTATGGAAGAATGCTCCCATCTTTCACAGCAAGCTCTCCATCGCTTCAATCCTTTGAACAGTCCGTCGTCTACACTGGGTACATGCATAATAAACATTCCATCAACTTCTGCACAAGAGAGGCCTTACAGTACAGATGTAGTACATACCAAACATGATAGCTAAACACAGATCTCTGTTGATATACCAAAATTTGACCTTGAATGATCAGCTCAGGATGCATTTAGAGCAACTATAAGTGGAGTAATCAATTCTGCAGACAAATGCAGTTATGAATTTTATGTCAAGCTTTCCCACACTAGGGTACTGAAAAAAGGATGAAAAACGCAGCTTGCCAAATAAGTAATTTGCACAGAAAACTCAATCAGCACTCACATCACATTATTACATAAATCAAAGTGTGGTCTATGTGCACAGTGGTTCGTAACATGCCAACCTTATTGTATTTCATCATGAATGTGAAGATTTCAAGATAGCTCAAGATTTAATAGAAGTGTAAGAACACCAGAGGGTACAGGAAAGATTGAGCACTGTGTTATTTTTTCTGTGACTTCTGCTGCTCTTGCACGGTTTTAAATCTTGGGTATGTTTTGCCAACATGTCCAGTTTTAAACTCTTCAAAAAACCAACATTCTTGCATTAAAGTCATTTGATATGCAGGCTTCGTCCTGTTCACTACAAGTGTCTTCAATTCAATGAGCCCTTAATTCACCTCACTTATTTCGTCCTTTCATAGCTAGGGTGCTGTCACGACAGACTTGAGGCTTCAGGTAGTATACGAGGGTTCATTGGCCAGTTGCCAATGGCCACAAGTGGCACTAGCATGCACTGCTGGGATTACACACATGAGGTGCTCAAGGGGAAAGATGGGACAACAACCACTGTCGCAGCCATAGCTCGGCACACTCACTCATGAGTGCACTCAACTCACACTCACTCACACTCATTTGAACGTGGTGAGTTGAGTATGAGTGAGTACTCATGCGTGTGAGTGGACGTGAGTGTGAACGTGAGTGAGAACTCATGAGTGTGAGTGGTCGTGAGTGTGAACGTGAGTGAGTACTCATGAGTGTGAGTGGACGTGAGTGTGAATGTGAGTGAGTGCGAAGGCTGAAAAAATTGTGGTGAGTGAGTTTGAGTGAGTACTCCCTTAAAGTGCCGACCTATGGAGCTCGGCAAACTCACTCATGAGTGCACTCAACTCACAATCACTCACACTCATTTGAACGTGGTGAGTTGAGTATGAGTGAGTACTCATGAGTGTGAGTGGACGTGAGTGTGAACGTGAGTGAGTACTCATGAGTGTGAGTGGAGGTGAGTGTGAACGTGAGTGAGTACTCGAGTGTGAGTGGACGTGAGTGAGTGCGAAGGCTGAAAAAATTGTGGTGAGTGAGTTTGAGTGCGTACTCCTTTAAAGTGCCGACCTATGGTCGCAGCCCCACTGGTTCAGCATTACATGCACTATCCAAAGGTTGCAGATCCAGTCTCTGGCAGCAGCAAGTCTCTTTCATTGACTTTAATTCCGTTGAATTTGTCATAATACCCCACTACAATTAAAACTGAGATATTCGCCCCTACCTTGGCTTCATTAACAGTTTTCTTCAGTAGATTGTGCCTAACAAGGAAAACGAGCCCTTCTTTCATTCCCCTTGTGTCGTCTGTTCAATTTCAGTGCTTGGCACGCCACAAAATCAGTAATCGCATTCTTCAGAATTCTGTGACGAGAAAACATGTAGATATATCAAAAATGACATTCTCCAATTATTAACTGCGTTAACTAATGCAGCACTATCGCCACTGTCCTTGAATGATACATCTTGGTTGTGAATACTGCAAATAAGACCCCCTTTTGGCTTCATGCTCCCTTAGCAAAACACAAATGAAAGCAAAAACTACGGTACCACACAATCACGTAATGTTATTGATAGAATAGCACAGCCTGAACCGTTTATGACAAAAAGCTTCTGCAATAGTGCTACTTCACTATTAAAAGAATTGATATACTGAGGTAACATGTTTTGATATTTGAGATAACATGTTTGGTTCATCAAAGAGATGTAATGGCACGGCTAATAATTGACACCATTTTTTCCCAGGCAAATACAGCATGAAGCACAGCATGCAGTAGCTTAATAAATTTAACTGAACTGACACACACGTCTGCCAATAATTTATATATACATGCTTTACTACTTCCAATTAAGCTTGCAGTTGTACATGCACACTTACTGTTACTGCTGGCACACTAATTGATTCACAGAAATTTATTGCCTTCCCTTTCAAGTTTCCTGCCCAACTAAATCAAAGGTCTTAAACATACGGCCCATGTATCTCTAGCCAGCAGCCCAGCTTTCATACGACTGTCCTCGCACCATGTTTTCTTTGATTTATTTAATAAGTTAATAAATATGTCTGTGAGCTACATAGCCAGACTAGACAAAGCATTTTTTCTTAAGGTACCCCACGCAGTCAACTTATGCTTAAACATAACCTTAAAATAAAACGATACTTCACTATCGGCGCTTCGATTTCGGTCATTCTATAATCTATATTACTGATGAGTTTTGGTGCCTTTATATTGGGCTGTTGTTTTGCATCTTTAACAACTAAACAAACAGTGCTACAGTGCAATGCATGCGCATGAGAAGTTTGGTTTGTGCATTCAACATTACATGACCTAGTTAATTCACGTCGCCATATACAATTTTTTTTATTCGTTTAACAGCCTCTGGTGGCTTTGCCGTTGTGTCTTATGTAAAATTATCTACACATCAGTGTCGATATGTGTTTCTAAATCTGACATCAAATCTCTTATAGAAATGACAAACATAGTGAAACATGCTGTCGGAGAGTAGATGAAGAATATGAGAACCGAACAGCACTTGTTTGCGAGCAGCTCGGTGAACTGCTGTTAGCTCCAAGCTGTACCTCTGCATTCATTCTACATTCTGTAAATAAATGCGTTCCATTGCCACAATTATGGTGGAGGCGCGGGGTATACTTTTGTGAAAAGGGGTACGTTCAGCGACCTCACCTCCGTCAGCCGCATCGGCTAGTTTCCCCGTGGTGGAGATGAAAGCCGTGGCCAGGACAGTACAGATGGTGACTGAGGCTGATGCGTAGTGGCAGCTCAAGCTGCGCATAGACACGGGTGGGTCACTCAGGATGTTCGGCCAGTAGGCATGCTGCTCGGCAGCTGGGTAGGTGGGCCATTCTGTAAGTAAACACGTCCCATCGTCAACAATATGATATATGGATAAGGCCTTCTTTGAAATGGCAACGCTAACCTACATTTTTCTAACACACAGACATGTCACGCAATACCGATTTTGGTGCATATCACACTTGCGACAAAGCTGTGAGTGCACCATGAGCGTGGCATGTAAATCATGTTGTACATGACATGGATGTCATGATTTTCATTTTACCATCTGTCATTCGTGTTTCTCATGAAGTCACGTAGCACAATACCGAATTCGGTGTATATCAAGCTAGGGAACTAACCGTGAGCACCCCATGAGCATGTCATATAGGTCATGCTTTACATGACATCAATGTCGTTATTTCATATCACCACTTGTCATTTAAGTTCGTCATACAGTAACGTTACGCAATGTCAATTTTGCAGAATATAAAGCTAGCAAAACAGCAGTGAGCACACCATGAGCGTGTCATGTAAATCATTACATGACATGGATGTAATGATTTTCAATTTACCATGTCATTTATGTTCGTTATACAGTCGTGTCGTGCCATAGGAATTTTGTTGTATATCAAGCTAGCGAACTGGACGTAAGCGCATCATAAGCGCGCCATGAAAATAATTCTGTACCGGAAATGCATATCGTGATTGTCACGTTATCACCTGTAATTAATGTTTGTTGTACAGTCACATCACCAAATGCCAAGTTTGGTACACGTCAAGCTGGCAAAACAGCCATAAATGCACCATGACCATGTCACATATGTCATGCTATACATGACATGCAGGTCATGATTTTATTATTACTACCTCTCATTTATGTTAGTCATGCAGAAATGTCTTGACATACTAATTTTGGTAGATATGTTGACGAAACGGCCGCTAGAGCACCACGGCCACGGCATGTAAACCATGCCGTTCATGACAAGCAAGTCATGATTTTAATGATATGACTAGTCATTTACGTTCATCATACAGTCATGTTACGCTATATCAATTTTGGTATAAATCCCATTAACGACACGGTCCGGAGAGCACAAAGTCGTAGGCGGCTAGATAGATGGCTCAAAGTCACCGAAGTTCGTTAAGAAATGCTTCGAATTTAATAATTGGGTTTTTACGTGCCAATACTACGATACGAGGCACGGCGTAGTGGAGGGCTCCGTAAATTTACACCATCTGGTGTTCTGCGCTGACATCTTACACAGTACACGGGCCTCTATCATTTCCCCTTCATAGAAATGCGACTGCCGTGGCCGAGATAGAACTCGCGACATTCACGTCAACAGCCGAGCACCATAAGCGCTACACCACCGCGGCGGGCATGATCTCGCGAACACAGCGGAGCAAGGTGAACACAAGGTTTGAATGACAAACACACAGCAACCACTCCCTGGAAGTGTAAAACAAACATCATAGAAAAGCAAATATACTACATGTAGCACAATTCATACTTGCCCATCAGACACCTTTTCTTGCACATCATCGCTGCTGTCTGAACACGCCACCCGGGCTGCCTTACCTGCATAAATGTCGGTCACGCAATAAGATCGCAAAGTTACGTAATTTGGCGACTTGCTTGAACTCACCTACGTATCCGCTGAGGCGCACGCTTGTGCTTTGCAGTCGCCGTCGTCGTCGTCCGACAAGGTACTGGGCCGTGGACTGTCACAGGAGGTGCACTCGAGTGAATCACGCAATAAACGTGCGTAATCAAGAAACATCGAAAGCGCGCTGATCACGCAGCACTGAGCGCGCAGACAAAGCTACGAGTCCGTTGAGGCTACTACGACACACCACAGAACACCAACACAAAACCTGGGCACACCTTTGTACACTCGTTCCATCCAGCACGCGATAGATCTCCAGTCGACAACTAACAACGATGATAACCACGCATAATATCGATAAACACCGCACATACACAAGCGCAGCACAAACTTATCGCGGCACCGCTGACATTTTTTTTTTCGTGCTGAACGTCGGTTCCGCATACGTGGTTTTGGTTTGAACTGATTGGCTCACGTACAGCACGTGATTTGAACACATGCCCAGTCAACAATTCATAACAATCATAATCACACATAATATCAACAAACATTATAATTATACAAGCACGGAGCAAGCTTATTATTCTTTCTTATTTGTTTTTCTTTTTTAAGTGTGGTCTCGCACTCACGCCTTTACTTTTAGGTGATTGGCGGGTGGTTTTATGTGTTGGCGCGGCGGGTGATTTGAACTGAGTGTAGCGGACCCTAGTAGCGGCTTGGGCTTGTTGGAAATTCATGACAGTATACTACTCGCGCAGTGTATCAGCGCAGTGTGTCGTCCTCTTTCTTGTCCGTGTGTTCTCGCGCTAGTAGTAAACTGTCATGATTTGAACTGAGTTGCGGAGTGCACCGTCCTCCTTGTGTTTTCTGTTCTCACTGTTCACCCCTTCTTTATCCTGCTCTTTCGCCACCTTGTTAACCTTGCCGGCTGCCCTGTGCGACGCTTCAGGACACGCCGCACCTCACCGGCTGTGACGATCGTCAGCGCTTTGCCCTTGCATAAATACTTCGCTTCCTTCACGACGTGAGCCTATAGTCTAGCGACTTTGAAACACGGCAAGAACGCACACGCACATGCACAGAAAACATATTTTATCGGAAAGAACCTAAATAGCGATGGGAAAGAACGAGAAACACACCAGTACAGACTTTTTGCGAAGTGTCAATTGCCCCCCCCCCCCCCCTCCCCCCCCCCCAAACAGCCACCTCTTTGTTTTGTCTTTGTATTAATCCGGTGTAGCGGGAGATAGGAGCGTAGGCAGAATTGTTTTTTTTTTTTGGGGGGGGGGGGGGCACCTTCTTGACTTAGAGTGGGAGCCGGGCAGGCAGATGTGGTCGGGTGTCATTTTGCGGTCTATATGTCTATATGCAATGGGGAAAAAATGACGGGGGGGGGGGGGGGGGGAGGGCCCGGTGTGCCACCTCCTGGCTACGCCACCGGTGGGAGATACAGATTTTATGAGAAAGGTTCACTCGAGCAGAGAACCACGAACACCTTTTACAAAAGAAACATGGAGTTGCAAAGGTTGCTTGGTGAGTTTAGGAGGTAGTGCGGTAGGTCCGGTGCATATAAGTGAAACGACGGGGATACGATCACAGCTCATACGAATTTCGGGGTGATACGAATTTTCCTTTCGTCCCGGCCAAGGCCCGTTGGCCTGCAAAAAATGGAGTACGGTTGTTGTGAACCGATTTTCACACCGCGACGTTTGATACGAACGTACGCTACCGCGCAGGTACGAAGAGGTGCTGTCGGCGCTGTCGCGGAAAACGCGCCGAACACGTGCGAGCGCGGGAACGCGAACCCGGGCATGCGCGCCGCACCGGCAAATCGCCAGAAGCACGGTGTAAGATTACAGAGGGCATTGGCGTCATGCTGTTTTTTTTTCTTTTTTCTTTTCTTTTTTTTTTCTTTTTTTGTCAAAGGCGTCGACGCGGCCTGCTCTCGTGCTGTGTTAACACGTGTCTACCTCGTGCATCGGACATCCTATGAAAGGTGGACGGGGACCGAAAGAAGTCGAGGACGCTCTTGGCGAAGGAGTCAGGCCTCACAACGTTAACATGGGTGACTGTTGAGGTCGCACTTGTGCGGACACGGCCGTAAATCTTCCAAAAAACCTCCCCAACACTTCTGCGATAACAAGAGCATAACAAAGGACCGTGGTTCTGAAATTTTGTGGCCTTGATCTATCACGTCAAAGCGCTTCTTTTGTTAGTTTCGCCGCAGTACTCCGGTGTCATTCGAAAAAGCATACTAAAATTTGGAAGGGGCTACAGCTGTCGCTCGCGGCCCGCATAGCTCGGCACACTCACTCATGAGTGCACTCAACTCACACTCACTCACACTTATTTGAACGTGGTCAGTTGAGTATGAGTGAGTACTCATGCGTGTGAGTGGACGTGAGTGTGAACGTGAGTGAGAACTCATGAGTGTGAGTGGTCGTGAGTGTGAACGTGAGTGAGTACTCATGAGTTTGAGTGGACGTGAGTGTGAACGTGAGTGAGTGCGAAGGATGAAAAATTGTGGTGAGTGAGTTTGAGTGAGTACTCCCTTAATGTGCCGACCTAGGGAGCTCGGCACACTCACTCATGAGTGCACTCAACTCACACTCATTTGAACGTGGTGAGTTGAGTATGAGTGAGTACTCATGAGTGTGAGTGGACGTGAGTGTGAACGTGAGTGAGTACTCATGAGTGTGAGTGGAGGTGAGTGTGAACGTGAGTGAGTACTCATGAGTGTGAGTGGACGTGAGTGTGAACGTGAGTGAGTGCGAAGGCTGAAAAAAATTGTGGTGAGTGAGTTTGAGTGAGTACTCCCTTAAAGTGCCGACTCGCGGGTCACAATGCATCTGGTTCATTAATTCAACACGAGCTTACGGGCGTATATTAACGGGTGCTGGTATGATTGCCGACAACTGAAAATTTGACTGACAATCATTCAGAGTTCTTCCTCACGTTGCTGCGGCCATGAAAAACAATAAATGAAAACGTACGCCAGCTTTCATTTGTCCATGCTTTCTGATGATACGAATTTCGGATGATACGAATATTTCTGGTGGTCCCGTGAGATTCGTATCACCGAGGTTTCCCTCTATGTGATTGGATAAATATTCGTATCATCCGGGTATCTTTGGGTCAGCAGCCAGTTCTCGGGTGCTGACCCGAAGGTCGCGAGTTTGACCCGGGCGCGGCGGTCGCATTTCGATGGAGCCGAAATGGTAGAGGCCCATGTACTTTGCGAGGTTAGGGCACGTTAACAAACACCAGGTGGTAGAAATTTCCGGAGCCCTCCACTAGGCGTCTCTACAGTAATATCGTGGTTCTGGGACGTAGCACTTTTATATTATTATTAGTATAGTCCGCTTTGACCCTTATGTCGGTCTCGCTCAAGCCTAGTGTTCTTCAATCAACTACACAAGGCTATGCTATTATTTACCCTCCCCTCCTCCTTTCTATCCTCCTCACCCTCACTTCACTTTCCCACCCCGTTGCTATATTGTTGCATGGCTATGCTATGCTTTACCACCCCCTCCTTTCGCTAGCTTTCCCTCTCACTTCTCTTTGTCCCTCGCTATACTGTACTACACATGGATATGCTATGCTTTACCCTCCCCTCCTTCTTTCTCTCCTGCTCACTTTTACATCACTCCTCCTCGCACTCACTTCTCTTTCCCCCCTCACTGTACTGTACTACGCATGGCGGTTCTATGCTTTACTCTCCATCTTTTTTTCCTTTCACCTCACATTCGCTTCCCTTCCCGCAACATTTTTCTGCAATACTATACATGGCTATGCTTGACATGTTTTTGCCTTTGTGATTCCACACATGGCTTTGCTGTACTTTACCCTCTCTCTTCCTCCTTTATCTCATCCTCACCCTCGCTTCCATTTTTCGTCCATTTCTATACTGTACTATACACGGTGAGGTTGTGTTCTACCCCCCTCGTCCTTTTCCCCCTCAACCTCGCTTTCCCTTCCCACCCCTTGGTATACTATAGAACACTCGGCTACATGATACTATCCTGGCTACGATATGCTTTACCCTTTACTCTTCTCATTCCCATCCTCCTCATCTTCGCTCCCCTTTCTCCTACCCTCTCTATACCATACTACACATAGCTATGCTATACACGGTTTTCCCTGCGTGACGCCATGCGTGGCTGTGCTTTGTCTTACCCTCTTTCTTCCCCCTTCTTCTTTCTCTCCTTCTCACCCTCACTCCTTTTCCCGCACCCTTTCTGTATTAGGCTATGCAAGCATGGTTTCTTTCCTGTGTGACGCCATACAAGGCTTTTCTGTGCTTTACTCTCTCCGCTCTTCCTTGCCTTCATATTCATTCCTCTCAATACTCCCCATTACCCTCACATTCTTTTCCCGCACTCTTGCTACACATGGATATGCTCTACATGGGTTTGTCTGCATGACGCCAAGCGACGACATGAGATCACAGCATACGATGACAGTATACTTCCTCCTCTCCCTCACATTCTTTTCCCGCACTGTTGCTACACATGGATATGCTCTACATGGGTTTGTCTGCATGACGCCAAGCGACGACATGAGATCACAGCATACGATGACAGTATACTTCCTCCTCTCCCTCACATTCTTTTCCCGCACTCTTGCTACACATGGATATGCTCTACATGGGTTTGTCTGCATGACGCCAAGCGACGACATGAGATCACAGCATACGATGACAGTATACTTCCTCCTCTCCCTCACATTCTTTTCCCGCACTCTTGCTACACATGGATATGCTCTACATGGGTTTGTCTGCATGACGCCAAGCGACGACATGAGATCACAGCATACGATGACAGTATACTTCCTCCTCTCCCTCACATTCTTTTCCTGCACTCTTGCTACACATGGATATGCTCTACATGGGTTTGTCTGCATGACGCCAAGCGACGACATGAGATCACAGCATACGATGACAGTATACTTCCTCCTCTCCCTCACATCCCTCCTCCTCAAGTTCACTACCCTTTCTCACACCCTTGCTACATATACCCACACTATACATGGCTATGCTATGCATGGTTTTGCCTGTGTGACGCCAACCGACATGAGACGATTACAGCATACGATCACAGCCCGGGCCTCTATAATGCTCTCCGCACTTAAAAAAACCATTAAAGAAGAGAACCCATGCACACGGAGAATATACATGCCTACACGCTTCCCATGCTTTCCACTAAAGAACGTTGTCTAAAAGGTAGCCTGGTAACGAGGGCCCTTCGCTTGGAAAATACCTTAAAGCGAAGCCAAAACATTAATTATACCTTAATTAGAACATTAATTAGAGAGGAAAGCCAACTTTTACGACTTTTGCAAGTGGTCCATCAAACACGGAGACACTTTCTGTACCTCAAAAACGGGGTATGTTTTTTTCGTATTTGAGGGCGGTTTCTTTTATGTTTCAATAAACAGTCAGGCATTCTTCAAGATTACGTAGATTTCGGTCGTTGATTCCACGGAAACTTTTCATCAAACACGGAGACACTTTCTCTACCTCAAAAACGGGACATGTTTTTTCGTATTTAAGGGCGGTTTCTGTTATGTTTCAATAAACAAGTCAGGCATCCTTCAAGATTACGTAGATTTTGTTCGTTGATTTCACGGAAACTTTTAAGAGTGTAGAGTATTGTGTCGCGAGTACCATTCGAGGCTACTTGAGATTAATGCAGTGCATGATTAATTCACACAGCCTGTAGGCCCATACCGCGGTGGATTGCGAAGTGAAACAAACGGGTGCTTAGACATATCGAAACAATGTCTTTTTTTCGCATAATCAGGCACACTAAACAATTTAGAACACAGTAGTAGATAGCGAAATGCTTCAACCGCGCGACAGTAATGCGGCATCGTTGACAGTGGAACACTGGAAGGGCATTAAAAATTTCTAAAAAAGAGCCTGTTGTGCAATCATTGCTTTTCTAAAAAAAAGCCTGTTGTGCAATCATTGCTTTTTGTATAGAAGGAACAATTTACTAGAATCGATATTTACCTCATTCCTGTTGCTTTGAACAAAAAAGTCATGCAGGTCTGGTAGAGGCCAGCTGCTTTTTGCTACGCATTTTGATTTGAAGGTGGCACGTAAGTGTTGCGAAGATGTCATGCGTTGAGTTGTCGCGTTTCTTGGGAAACCTGCAAATTACAAACCGAACATGTTGAATGCCTTCGCTAACAAGTTCTGGGACGCTAGGTAGAGGTATTTCATAAATGCTCTCTTACGATGTGTCAGTTAGCCCTCCGTACGGGTCAAAAATCGCTTACGCTAACCCTAACCACCTCACTTTTGGTAGACAAGATGGCAGATGAAGTGATCCCTGCTCTTTAAAAAATACACTGACAACACCCGAAGCAGTGCTGCAACGTCGCTTTTTAGCAGTATCAGTTCAATTGGATAAACTGGTGATTCAGAAGTTTCTTTGCACGCCCTACAACTTTGCGAGTGATATTTACAAAAATAAACATAAAATAGGACTGGGCAATGAGTTCTGGACAATGTCGCAGCCCTGTGGCATCATGGTACATTACTACAGTCAGTGCAATGTTAGCTGGAGCACCAATAAAGTGTGCACTCAAATACAACGCACTGGATTCTTACTCGTGCTCTCTGTGAGAGTTGGATGCACTTGTCAAGCTGGCATAAGTCATTCTTCAATCACTCGCATGGTCAAAAAGCTGCGCAATAAGAGACCTTAATTCGTAAAAATCCGAAAAATCTCAAGAGTGCATTTATCAGGTCGCTTTCATTCTCAGCCTACGGGGTTGCATATAAAAGTTGGCAAGCTTTGCACATAGAAAGATATGAGGTAATGTTGAAGACGTTTTCTGAAAAGGCTGTTCTCGAAAATCTGACAAAATTTGTCTTTTAGCACGAGTCTATCCGTTATGTAATAACTCAACTCAAACGGTCAAATTTCTGAAAATTTGCGAAATGCAAATTAAAACCTGCAGTTACTGATAACTTTCATATAAAAATATCTGCAAGCACCATTGTGCAACAATGTATTGTTCGCAGATTCTATGCATAGCTTGAATTGCAATGGCCAAAATGTAGGTTAGTTAAGAAAAATAGCGGTTACAATAACGCCAGAACTTGGACTGGCTGAACACGTAATAAATTATCAAGCCGTAGATGTGCAATTCAGATAAAAAATGGATATGACATATTTCATTTAGTGGCGTCGCAACTTGACACTCGCGCCTCTTTCAGATGAGCAGGTGAATGCATAGACACCACGGTCATCGTCAAGACGGAAAGTAAAATCATGCAAGGTACATTTCCCGTGGTTGCCCCATCTGTGAGCTGAAAAGTTGCTTAAACGACGCGTTGACTCCCTTGTTGTTGCCTGTGTACGGTTACTCGTGATGGTAGTTTTACATTTTCGTCGTCAAACCTCAAGACCACACCACTAAAACAGCGTACTGCTTTTTAAGAAAACTTGCAGGATTGGTCTGTGCACCGCATACGATTGAAAACATATGAGGGTAATTGTCACCGTCTAATACAAGGTGTGCATTTTCCATGTTGCTGGCTTATTGCACCTTGTCCTACGATCGCGAGTTACGCTCCCCGAAGAGTGCACACAGAAGCACATATACCAGTTCCGTCTTCCTGTTTTGCAACAACCTAACGACACCTTGGCATTATACACGGGATTATGGAGGGTCCCGTCACAACATACCTGGGTCAACTGATTCGGTCCCCGGCAGTTTCCGCAGACGTAGCGGTAGAAATCCTGACAAGGGCTTCTGGCTAGGTCAATATTAGAGCGCAGCCACTGCGCGGCAAAGCGGCAAGGCTGCGATGTGAAAATGCCTTCATCTGGATCTACCGGCGGCAAAAGATGATGTGAAGGACTTGCGGGTGCGCTAGCCATTGCAGATGGTGTATCCCCATTGGCGGACGATGGGATTTTAATCTCAGGCACGGAAACCATCGGAATCTGTTGTCCGGGTAGCGTATTCACCTAAAAGTGCGTGCCGAGAAAATGAGATTGGAACCATTAGTTTCGACAGACCCATGTACTATCAGCGCCAAATGAAACCCGAACAGTGGGAAGCATTCGCAATGGTATAGCGCGCGCCGTCCAGTTATCACCATGAACAGGCGCGCATACGCGCAGTGCTGCCATACTGGATGCGTACCTGTCAATGGGGATAGCTGTATGGCGTGCACTATACCAATGGGAATGCTTGCGGCTGTTTGAGTTTTATTTGAAGCCAATAGTACTGTACATGTGAAACGTTTTTTAAATGCGAATGCATTTCTTAGTCGGGGCATGTCAGGCGTCCGTCGGTGTCCGCATCTCTCCGCTCTCACTCCCTCTCCCATAGCAACAGCTGCGGGCGCGCGCGCTTATCCTCGCCCCTAGCAACCGGAGCAGGTGGTGCGGGCGGAATAGTGGAGAGGAGGAGCGCGCTCTGGTGTGTGAGGGCGCTCGCATCGCAGGAGCTCGGTGGAGCTCCCGCGTGTGTGGAGAGAGTGTAGGAGAGGGTAGGTGCAGTGCTTCGCCGCTCCTTCTCTCGCCGTTCGCTCTCTCTCCTCCCTGCGCCCCACTCTCCCGTCCGCTCGCTCGCACGTATATATAAAAAAAAACACAGGCGCTGCGCCGTGCTCCCGACCGGGCTGCAGAAATTAGGCGCCTTTTTTCTTCTTCGAATCACAACCACCATATATAAATGGAGTGAAGCGCGCGTGAAATGCATTCGCATTTCCTCACGATTCCCTTCGAGGAGGTGCGGGCATTTTTTTTAACACTGAAGCACGGACGCTTCGCAACAATCAGCATAATGCTCTTAATCATGCCATCGCACTAGGGCGAAAAGTCTCGCCCCTACCAACTCTGATAGAAATGGTCTAATAAAAAAACTAAGATGTGTTTTGAAACGAACGCCCTTGCATTTTGTCTCATTACTACCCGTACTTTGCAACCTATTTGATCACATTCCCTTGGAGTTCAATGTTACAGTTTCGCTACGGGAAACCTGTATTAGCCATAGATCAATTAACGCAATAAAATGCCGTATTGTAAGGGCTTTAACTCCATTTTGATGTGTTATGATAACGCGTCGGAGACAACTTCCTTTCGGACTATGTCGGCCAATCAATTGCTTTTTATGGTTATTTGTAATGATCGCATTACCACAAGTCTCTTCCGGATGTTCCAGCCTAGTGGAATGCAGTCTCAGTATTTTATTTTAAAATTATTGTAAAAGCTATTTTTCTTTTCTGCAACTTTCTAAATGTTACCTTAATGGTATTTCTTACAATAATGTAGTGTGATTCGCATGAGTATGATTGTTACTGTGAATATCAACTGCAACGCACTGCCCATTTGTTTATCATGTTGCTATATACTACTGCGCCATACTTGTTTTAGGGCGACTCACGCTGTTTGAACCAATCAACCAATAAATAAATCAATACATCTTTAGTTGGCACATCACAAATGTAATACATTGCAAGGAAAATATTGTCTACCATCCTGCCCTGCGAAAGTGATTGCTCAGGTAAGCTGTTGGAGGGGGGTTTATTATTACATTAGAGCAGTTGTGGTGCAAATCGCTTTGTGGTCGCTTTGGTAGACCGTCATTGGCTTGGCGAACATTTTCAGCTAGACGAATTTGTTCCTTTGGTCGAACATTGTATTCACGCTGTTTTCCTGGTTTCTTTTTTTTAAGTTCTCTACTCATGGCAGTTTTAGAATGAACTGAATGAGTTGCGAGATGAGATTTTACCGTCAGAATTCCGGATTATCTGAGTAAAATCTCGCTTCATAAGACACCTGCGCGTCGCTTCGCTAAATAAAACTGCATGAATTACGTGTTTGCAAACCAAATCATGTTGAGTCTACACCTGCTACCGCCAGGGCCCCTACCTTTTTGGGGGGTAACGTCTTCAGGCTCTTTGGGGAGCAGGATTACGACGAGGAAGATACCGCACACTGCCGCTGGCAGAAAAACGAGCAGGCAGAAGAGGGTATGTGTGATCCATCTGTCAGATCTGCGGCTGCGCTCCTCGGAACTGTCATAGACAAGCAGTCCGCCCTCGCCAGGCATGCGTGTTCTTAGAACCTGCGTTACAAATGTTTGCTGTAGTAATAACTAGTCGACAGTTTGTGGTTTAATAATAATGCACACATTGTTCTTCTGTATGAAGCGAGGAGCGTTAGGATATGACCAGCTTGCATGCCGAGATTCACTTCCACAGACGAGGTTATGTTTCACGGAATACATTTTTCCTCTGAGCAAAAACACTAATGGACTAGTCCTTATGACATCGTTCATATATTGGCAGCGAATATACACAGCGGGAGAAAAGCTCTGCATCCCATCTTTCTGTCAACCTCTGTACATGTTCTGGACGGCGCTACACACGGTTAGTAAACCTGCGTACGCATGTGTCACTCTTTGAGACCTAGTGAATGTAACGTATGAAGATAAAATTTGTGTTGCTTCATAGCTACTGTGCTGAAAACGAAAATGTTTGCAGCTCCTACGCAACGATAAGTACTGACTACGCCGAGTCAATCGGCATAATGAAGTCACAATACTGGGTATAATTTTGCTAAACGGAGATCATACACTGGAGGCTGTGTTTTGATAGGCGCTGTAATTTCAGCGTTCAGTGTGCTAACTAAATATTTGTGGTTTGATAGCGCTAATAGGTCCCGAGAGGAAGCTGTAAACTCGTCATCAATTGCCATCCATGGAGGCCCCATTTTTATGCAGGAGAAATACAAAAATATGGCCGTACATCGATATTGTCGTACGTTCACGAACCGCAGGCTGTCAATGTAATTGAGGAGGGGCCCACTATGGTAGTCCCCATATTTGTGTATTCTGCTTGGTATGCACACTCGCAAGCACAGTGAATCTGGCACTGGTGTCTATGGCAGCTGCAACGCAGAGCGCATCAGCCAGCATGAAAATGATGGGCAATTCATGGATGTGCCTATAGTACGTTCATTCGGCCCCATGTGTCTTTTCGACTGTTGAAACTGGTAACTATTAATGTGCAAGCGAAACTTATTGTAATAATTACAACGAGCACGAAGACATTTGACATTCTCACGTCAAACGATGCGATTACTCAGAAATTCGGAATGATGTAGCTATAGTTTCAATGGAGATTTTTCTGCCGAAATCTAGACTTAGCAGATTTAGCATTTTACATTCTCTTTACATTTTATATTTTACAGACTTAGCATTTTACATTCTCTCGTCAAACGATGCGATTACTCAGAAATTCGGAATGATGTAGCTATAGTTTCAATGGAGATTTTTCTGCCGAAATCTAGACTTAGCAGCAATATCCGGAAGTGAAGTAGGAAATGCGAGTACTTTTTTACGTACAGTACGCCTATATTTAAGATCTGTTCAATTTAAATATTGTTTATTAGTGCGTAAAGAAGTGAAAGTGTATCAGCGAAACGAGTCCGTTCCCATTTGATTTTTCGTATGTAGAGAGTTGCTCTATTACGCAGCTTTTTAGCCCACGTCACACAGTTTCCGCGTTTGGTGGTTTCAGTAATTGGTGTCAATGAAAAATATTCCGTCTTGTACGAAAAAAGTGACTACATTGTGATGTGCAGTGCTAGGCTCTCAAAAAATCTAGCCTAAAGATGAACTTGTCGATGCGACGTGCTAATCACGCCAAAAAACATTTCTCGCCGACCTAGGCCTGCTTCCTCCTTTCTTTCTTGCTGCGATGTGCAATTAAAATAGTTGTCTTATCCACAAATCCGTTAATTCGTAACTTGTGACTAGGTTATTACGTGTTGAAATAAAGCAAGCGCAAGAACAACTGCTGGCTTTTCTCTTGCGCAACTATACTTTTCACCCGCAGGTGAAAAAGTATAGTTGGGGCAGCTATGCATGAGATGTGTGAATAACCAGGAAACGGCGCCGCTCTTGGCATTCATCAGCTTAATTAGTATAAGGTTAATTAGCAAGATCATACGTAGCGTAGTCCGAGTTATCATGATCTTAATTAGCTCGGTCTTAGCACGACCTGCCTTATTAAGCACGTCAGTATTAAATAGCACGATGTTAATAGACTAGCTCTTACTTAGCATGTCAATATTTAGCTTAGTTTTGTTTAGTGTGATATTAGCATGACTTCAGCTAATTAGCTTGGTTTTAGCATAGCTTGGCTTAGTTAGCTTGATCTTAGCATATGTTAGCTTAATTGGCTTGGCTAATCTTATTGCGGCAATGCAAGGTGACGTCATGGACTAAGCAGAGTTTTTGTTGGCACCACGCGGCGTAACCAAGTGTTTAAATAGCTCCGGTGTTAAAAAAGCGACGCCGTCTGGTACAAGTGTCACCTTCTGTGATAATACTTTTCACCTGCACGTCTCAA
>JALIZH010013573.1:0-180301 GCA_030522465.1 Rhipicephalus appendiculatus
ATTATGTGTATTGGACAATACAACGTACGAACAAAAGAAACGGAAAACCATGCGCAACAAATGCACTACCTCAGTTTTATAAAAAAACAAATTCAATTGGTTTGTATTGCCCCTAGTTCTGCATGCTTTGCATGACGACCCGACGGCTGGACACCTTGGATTTTCCCGTACGCTGGCAAGGATACAAGAAAAGTACTACTGGCCTCGCCTCACTGCCGACGTCACCCACTACGTGAGGACTTGCCGAGATTGTCAGCGACGGAAGACACCACCGACTAGGCCAGCCGGACTTCTGCAACCCATCGAGCCACCTCGCCGGCCGTTCCAGCAAATCGGCATGGACTTACTGGGGCCGTTCCCGACGTTGAATTTCGGAAACAAGTGGATTGTCGTAGCTACTGACTACCTCACCCGCTACGCCGAGACAAGGGCCCTGCCCAAGGGCAGTGCCGCCGGGGTAGCAAAGTTCTTCGTCGAGAACATCGTACTGCGTCATGGCGCCCCAGAGGTCCTCATTACCGACAGAGGTACGGCCTTTACCGCGGACCTAACTCAGGCGATCCTAAGGTACAGCCAAACAAGTCACCGCCGGACCACCGCCTACCACCCACAGACCAACGGCCTGACCGAGCGTCTAAATAAGACCATCGCCGACATGCTGGCCATGTACGTCGACGTCGAACACAAGACGTGGGACGCCATCCTTCCGTACGTGACCTTCGCATACAACACGGCCGTGCAAGAAACGACGCAGATGACGCGATACAAGTTGGTCTACGGACGGAGCCCGGCAACGACGCTCGACGCCATGTTGACGAACGTCACCGATGAGGTAAACATCGATGTGACCGCCTACCTACAGCGCGCCGAAGAAGCACGACAGCTGGCCCGCCTGCGGATCAGGAATCAGCAGACGACTGATAGCCGCCGCTACAATCTTCGACGACGGTTCGTCGAATACCAGCCCGGTGACCGCGTTTGGGTGTGGACGCCGATACGACGCCGCGGACTTAGCGAAAAACTTCTGCGACGATACTTCGGACCGTATAGGGTGCTTCGACGTCTCGGCACATTCGACCAGGAGGTTGTCCCCGACGGCATTTCGAACTCTCAACGGCGCCGCGCGCGACCTGAAGTCGTCAATGTCGTGCGCCTCAAGCCGTTTTACGCGCGGTAGTGAACCTGTGGACTGTCCTTTTTTTTTCTTTCAATGGACTTTCTTGCTTATTGAACTTTCTTGATTTGTTGTCGTTATTTATTGTTGCATGTATTTTTACCATGTGTTCGGTTCTAAGCATCGGGACGATGCCTTTTCAGAGGGGGCATTGCCACGCGCGGTTCTTTTACTGTATTCGGTTTCCGCCCACAAAGACTATCAGCAGTACTCGGCGCAGACCGCGCCTTATTGTTCCAGAAGCTTCTCGCTTGTAGTAGATCGTTCTGTTAAGATTGCACGCAAGACGCTAACACTCAAGATTATTCCAGAGCATGCGGGACGACTAGTGATCAGGCTAGAATGTTCGACGCGTGAGTTATAAAAGCCGGCGCGTTCCAACGATGTTTAGTTGATCGACGGCCGACGCTCTGTTCGCCGCTATCAGTGCAGTGTGTATTGCTGTAATCTGACTTTCTGTTTACCGGCCACAAGTTCGGCCTAATAAACAGTTTCATTTTGAACCCACCGAGTTCTGCCTTCGTCGACGTCACGACGACGTGACATCGTGACAATATCAAGCTAACGAAACGGCCGCGAGCACGCTATGAGCGTGGCCTGCAAGTCATGTCGCACATGACAAGTCATGATTTCCATATTACCACTTGTCATTTATGTTCGTCATAGAGTCATGTCACTCAATGCCAAATTTGGTGTATCTCAAGCTAACCAAACGGCCGCGAGCGCGCTATGAGCGTGGAATGCAAGTCATGTCGCTCATGAAGTCATAATTTTCATATTACCACTTGTCATTTATGTTCGTGATACAGTCATGTCACTCAATCCGAAATTTGGTGTATGTCAAGCTAACGAAACGGCCGCGAGCGCGCCATGAGCGTGGCATGTAAATCATACTTTTCATGACAAGTTAGTCATGATTTTCAAGATATGACCATCCATTTATGTTCTTCATACAGTCATGTTATGCCATACCAAATTTGGTAAAAATCCCATTAACGATACGGCCAGGAGAGCACGAAATCGTAGGCGGCTAGATAGATAGATAGATAGATAGATAGATAGATAGATAGATAGATAGATAGATAGATAGATAGATAGATAGATAGATAGATAGATAGATAGATAGATAGATAGATACGCTCAAAGTCGCCGAAGTTCGCTAAGAAATGCTTCGCATTTAATAATTAGTATCATGCGAAAAAAATCTAATCACTGCTGGCCACGTAAGGGGATAGTGGTGCTCGCCAGAAGCACCTCTGACGGAAGTGACATCGCCAACCACTCATCCATAGTCGGTTAAACACAAAAATTGCATGCAGATAATTTCTTTACTGCTGTGATTACCTTGCCGTCTTGGCCGCCAAAGTAGTCGTACGCCTGTGATAGCCTATTTTCAATATTATTAAGAGAAAGAAAAAAGTCTTAAAGAATTCAAATAAGTTGAAGGGCTCGAATATTTATGTCCCAAAATTATTATAGCCAGTGCACGCTGTGCAAGCGTTGCCTGCTTTGGGAAAGTGCGAAACCTGAACGCGACAGTAGGAAACGGGTTACTCTTATTGAAGACAAGATCAAAATTGATGGCAAACTTTTTGGCTGGGATGAAGCAAAAAATTACACCATCTCCCGCTAAAGGCAACCATGTGTAGATGTGAAGCAGCGGGCGCTAACGCTTACACTGGCGGCGGCGTTGACGCTGGCGCTCATCGCAGCGTTGCGCAGGAGAGAAAACTGGGGAGGCGCAAAGCAGGCAGTTATGGAGCAGTGTTTCCTACTGGAACATGCCAATCGCTGCTAATGGGCAATGAGAGACAGAAGACTCCGACTGGACACAGAGACCCGCACTCCGCTTTTAGTTAACGCGCACGCTGCGAATTTTTATTGTTCAACAACGCACAGGAGAAATCTTCCACCGACACCACCTTGGAGGTCAAGGATCCATTGCCATATATACGGGATGGCCAGTGAACGGTTGTGCAGCGCGAGCAGTCGGTTTTTTCAACCAAGAAACTCGCTAGCAGACGCTGCCTGCGTCGGCGTCGCGAGGCGAGAGAGGGGGGAAGCGCAGGAGAGGAGAGAGAGGGGGTGACACGCATGCGCAGTGGGAGTGTGAACGCCGTGGGCAGGGATACGTAGAGGAGAGAGGGGGGGAGCATAGGAGAGGAGAGAGAGGGGGGGACGCGCATGCGCAGGGGGATTTAGACGCCGCGGGCAGGGATGGAGAGAGGGGGGGAGTGTAAGAGGGGAGAGAGGAAGGGAGGCGCATGCGCAGTGAGGGTGTGGTTGCCGTGGGGAGGGATGCCTAGAGGAGAGAGGGGGGGGGGGGAGAGGAGGTTTTTTTATTTTTATTTTTTTATAACTGTTTGCGCATGCGCAGTAAGGGTGGGCACGCGGCACACCATCACCACCACCACCACCGGATTAAGCTTCGCCATAAGATGCTTCACATCTTATGGCGAAGATTAATCCGGTGGCACTTCATCTGCAAGCTACAGGCTCTGATTGACCCTCTCGGTAGTGTGCTTCCAAAAATTTGAGAGTGCTTAAGGTAAACGCGCAAAGCCTGTCTAATAAAGTTCACAAGCTCGAGTACCTTCTCCTCACCTACGACCCACATATTACAATAATCACAGAAACTTGGCTGCACGAAGGTATAAATGATTCAGTACTAATTCCTCCGACATATCAAATCTTCAGACGCGACTGGCCGACGAGAAGTGGTGGTGTAGCAGTAGTCCTCCAAGATGGCATTGGTGTTCGGCCCCCTTCAACAAATTTATGAGCACGAAAGTTTATTCCTCAAAGTAAGCTGCTGGGGCCATTACATCAACGTGTGTGCCATCTACAGACCACCGTCTTCAATGCATGAATATCTGACTAAGCTATATGACCACATGTGCGTGTTCAAAAATGATTGTCTGATTCTTGCAGGTGATTTTAACTGACCCAGTGTTGACTGGCGCATTCCCGGCTCTGATATAACGACGTTGAACCCTCTCGCTGACATTGCCTTGATGTGTGATCTTGTACAGATTGTTGATGAGTGCACCAGAGAGGCTGGAAATCCCCGTTCTACACTTGAACCATTCTTTTTAAAATTCCAATATATACAAATACACAGTCTCCATTGAAGATGGACATCTCCGACCATAAAGCAGTGTTTCTGCTTCAATACTCTGAAAGCTTAGATGAAATGATACCTGAACACGAAAACATGCAAACACACTTAGTGTATTTTAGAAGTCTGGAAGCACATATACTTGAATACAAAACACCTAAGTTTGTTCGTATCGCAACCTTAAAGCTTCTTGTAATAGACGCAAGCATACATTAAAGGAGCACTGACACAAAAATTTTGCACCTTGTTTTTTTTTTTGTTGCAATAGGTAGCTTATGGCCCACTTATCACGGCTGGAAACCTGGTTTGCGCGAGTGCGCGACGGTTATTTATTTAGGGACGTTTTTAGAGCGCCCAGTCGCAGTTTCGGTTTCAAAGAGCACCGAGCTCAGCAGGAGCAGTTCCTGTGGCAAGATAAACGCAGCCGGCCACGCGACCACGCAAAAGTGTGATGTGGGCGCCACGCGCGCGAGCGGGCGCCGCACTGACAGCCAGCACAACCAGCACATGCAAAGCTGCAGGCAAGGAGGAAGGAATCGCAGGCAGCGCAAGCGCAAGGCGTGTGCCAGCAACCAGCCAACACAAACACATGACGTAGGTTTGTTTACATTGCCACTGCGTTGATGTCCGCGTCGCAGGGGGCTCCACATCTCGCTCAGTCGCGCGGCATGCACTTTAAAATAGATTTTAAATATGTTCTAGGTTATATTTGCCCTTTATACTTCGTAGATGATGTGTATGTCTCCACATAAATCTATCTTGCTCATTACCTCGCCTTCGAAATTTTGTCAGTGCTCCTTTAAGAGGTTGCTGCCGCTGATGGAGGTGTGCTCCTTTCGAGTGATGATTCTCAGTCTTGAAAATGCCCTTTGAAAATTGGAGTTTTTCGGATAAATCCGAATAGTCAAACATTTTACTGGCGAGTGTTTATCAGATTTTTTCGGATTCATCGAAAAAGTATACTGTGGTTTTTGCACGTAAAACCTGATATTATTATTGTGCTCAAACACACCATAATACTGTGGTGACTTAGAACAACAAAAAATCAACACTTAGGAGGGGGCAAGCAAGAGCAGCGCTGCCCTCGCTTGCCCTGCTCTTAAAGTTCTTTTTGTTGTGCTAAGTCACCATAGTGTCATAGTCACTTGCAACAGTGATGTTTGGCTGGCACGTAGAGGAACGAGCAATTACGACAAAGTGAAATGGTATACTTACTGATGTGCATGCTGCCAGAAACCTGCTTTTACTTGTGTTAGCTGATATCTGGCCCTCGTTTTTGTGGTTACCACGTGAAATCTAAAGTTGTGCTCTAACCACCACAGCTGAATGCCGGATATATTTCAGGCATCTGTTCTCTTAACAAGCCTGTACCAGTGCAGATGCGTGGCTCTCTCTACGTGAAAGTTCCTTTTAAGCTTTGGACATCGCTATTGCAGATTGCATATATTGATGCAACAAGAATAACAGTATCTTCCTTGTTGCACATTTCTAAGATATCCTTGAACAATCCATTTCCATCTTGAAGTGGTAAATCCTTCGGTGATATTCCGCGTTGCTTCTGAAATGGCAATAAAAGCTACAATGTGGAAAGCTTGCTTTTGTTGTTTATTAGAAGACATCATTCAAAAGTGTGTATCCTGACTCACAAAAATTTCTATTGACCTAGCATATGTATTCAAACAGGTGCACAAGGTGCCCGAAAAGAAATAAGAACCTGCAAGATTGGCGTCATTTCAGTCTGTAATCAGAACAGCATTCCAAAGCATTCCCCAGGCCTGTGAAATAAACCATGTTGTGCATCGGCTTTGGTTTCAGCAGCGTGCTATAACACACAGTGTGTGTTAAAGTGTTCCTGGAACACTTTTTCAAGTAATGATCTAATGGCCTATCAATGTTTATTGCCTCATGAATCTATTGCCACAATTTTTTTCAAATCTGTCAAGAATGAGAATGAGCCGAAATATAGGTGACACGCTGCTAAAAAAAGTTAGCCACCTAGAGGTACAATAAAATTAATGATGTCTGTGCAGGTTAGATGTATCTTTCGATGATGTACCAGTATAGAGCACAGGCTGTGACACAACCTTAGTGTCACTGCTGCAGGTAGTGGTACCACTATGATTTGCTTGTTCCAGGATAAGTTGTATACCGCTGTAAATGTGGCCAGATTGTTTGAGTGCTTTCATGTGAACAAGCCTGAAAACATCACTTCGGATCATTATGTATACTTGCAAAGTACCACCCAAGCAGTAAGATTGCTTAGGGTTGCCAGGCGCTCCACTCCGATTACTGGAGTAAATTATTTCTTCTGGCAAAAATCACCAAGAGGTAAACTAAGTTTGAAGACCTTTGTAATATTCGTACATTTTGTAGTAACTGATCGGTCTCGCCAAATAAAGCCACTGTGAGGTGCATAAATACTGCAAAGTTCCCAAGCAAGACAATCTTAGTCTAAGATCTATAGGATATAAAGCACAATAGCTCAAATCTGTCCTGTATACAAAGACTGATAACCGACAGCCACATGTGCCCGCATGCACAACCATCTCAAACTATTGTAGCACTTGCTTAAATATGCAGATGTCTAAGCTTAATGTGAAAATACAACCATTTTCTGGTATGAATACAGCCGTATTTTCTTAGCATGTTATAGTGCAGCTCTGCTCATGAAAAAGTTGTAATAAGAGGTCGTGAACCACCTGTCAGGCTTGGTGAGAAAACGCCATGCTAAGCTTGTACAACGCGACTGAACGCGGACAGAGAAGAAAACACGCACAGACACACACAGCGCTTGACTTTCAAGTGGAAATGTTTATTTTCATGTGAACGTGACGCATATATATACATACGATCACAAGCTTAGCATGATAAACCAACTAGCCCGCCAACGCACATTGGAGAAAACGTCAACGAGCCTTGAAAAGTTGGTCGATCGTTAAAAAAACCGCCAGGCCTGCGCAGAACGCGCAGCACAGCCACAGCGAAAGCTGGGAGAGCGGCCCGTAGCCTTTTTTTAAACACTCTTGGGACAACTACTACAAGCCCACTTGCATGGAACCCACTACGCCATAAATCATCATAATTTTTCTGTAGTGGGGGAAGCGTCTATTATGACATTCTTCGTCATTCTTCAGAAAAGCACGGTGCCCGCTACACTCTTGTAACGAATTATGTGCACTTTGGTGATGCTGTGGCTGACGACGATGAAGTATTATGCCTCAGGCTTTTCTAATGGGTTGGAGCATTGAACGACCCAATCGTTACGCAATTCGCATTGTGTGACGCCTGGTTCTTGCTTTACTGCTCTAAAACGCTTTACAACACACGTTAACGAGATTCCTTACCCGATATGAAGCCTACGTAGGGTCAGTTCGCACCGCAGTTTCAAGCAGTGGCGTAGCTCAGTGGTAGAGTACTGGGCTGCCACGCAGAGTACCCGGGTTCGATTCCCATTCTGTCACATGTGTTTTTTTATTTATTTAGTTTTTTCTTATTTCGTGTGATATTGGTTACGGACACCGGCGGCGGCGGCGGACAACTACGGCGCAGGAAAAGACCCTTGTTGTGATCTCATAACAGCTTTCGCTGTAAAACAACTGTATGCAGCCTGAACCTGACGCAAGAAGTAATGAAGGCACGAAGAAGCGCGGTGTGTGTGTCTTCTTCGTGCCTTCTTTTGTCAACTTCATACTGCAAGCACTTGTTTATTTGCTGAGAAAACACATCCTGTAGTCATGAACGACAAGGTGATTTGAGAAGCAGAGCGCGAGGTTGCCATTTTCACAGGCACCCTCTTTTCATACAGGGGCTGTGCTCACTCTTTTCGGAGCTGTTGGTGCCTGCTGTTTTGACGTTGGATAACACATAGCAGGCCAATATACGACATAAATAAAGAGCGGTGTTTGGATCAGATGCACTTCTTGCTGCCGGCTGCTGCCACACGTTTGCCCTACACTCCATAGTAGCCACACTCGCGCAGAGGAATCATCTCAGGAGAGAGCGATCACATTTCGTCACACATGCTCAAGCTCATGTTGTGCACTGACGTGACTTCTTTCCTCTATGCCATCCCTCCCTGTGTACCTTGGAGCAAGGTTCGTCGGGATGAGAGAAAAGGGAAAGCTCTTAAAGCATGTGACAAATTCTTGTAACTCGGCTTGTTCTTTTTGCAGCAATCGATTCACGAGGCCCGATACTGAGGTCATTCGATGATTACTTGGAAAAGTGGTTCAGAATGAAGTAGCAGAACACTGCAAATTGCAATGGTAACTGCCCACTTTCTTGCACATGAGCAAGCTGCTATACACCAGAATGATATGTGCTTTGAGCAAGTTTCTGAAGGAGGTGATATCAGCAGTTGCAGTCAGTGTTTCTTTAAATCTGTTGCATCTAAACGTAAAGCATTGCGATTAAAGTGTGTATGTGTGCATGCTATTACCAGCCAGCCCAGTTTTAATCATAGTTGCACATGGGCTGTTTAAACCAGGTATCGTCTCTGCTATGCCGAAACCATGGTAAACGACAGCTTCCCATAGTAGTGCAGCTGGTCTACCAGAAATACAGCAACTGAGTGCTAGTGCCAGTCAAAATTTTGCAGGTAGTGAGATTCTAACGCAACAATATCTGGCAGTGCAGAATTCACAGTACCACTCCAGAGAGCTCGTAATGCTGAGAAGAGGCCAGTTCCAGCTATAATGTTCTGCTTTGCCTTGGCTGATGCAGCAAATGAATTTCGCATTCTGCACGAACCACAGAAATGGGATTAGACGGGTATGTACTAGCAGATAAGAGAGGTATGTAATAAAAACGGTACAATTAGCGCTACACATTGAAGCGTCCCTCCAGAAAAATACTGGCACCGATCAGAAGCTGCAGTAACAGTAGCATAATCGCAGTGCCTATTCTGTGGACCAGACCACAGGATAAACTCCAGCTTTATTCTGTGGACCAGACCACAAAATTAACTACAGCTTTATTTTGTGGACCACATGATAAACTTGTGCGCTGTGGGTCGTGGAGAACGCGCTGTAGCACAAGCAGCCGCCTCTCTTGACGGCGAGTTCAGTGGACTAGACCACAGAATAGAGTCTCAATCTGTTCTGTGGACCAGACCACGAAATCATTTTAAATTTTATTGTGTGGACCACGCGTTGGCTGCAGCCTCTGTAGCCCAAACAGCCCACCTCTCTTGATGACGGTTCTCTCACGAATGACATGGTTGCGGTGGTTTATTACATGTAGTTTCTCTATGGTTTACTCAGAGGTCAGCTCCACCGAATAGGCACTGCACCCTCCTTCCTTGTCGACGGCTGCTCTCGCAAATCGCGAGATTCGCTTGCCGTTCTGGGTCCGCGGACCAAGGAAGTTATGTCTGCGAACATAAAGCATCGTTGTACAGGGATGCGAGATTGAAGACGCGTACGCATGAAAACTTTGAAGTGCGAAGCCCACCTTTGGCGTGCTTGTTGGCCTGACACCTGCGATCATTATTGAATCAGCAGTGGAGAAACTTGTAGTTGTGAACTGAAGGACCAAAATCAATCCGGCGTGTAATAATAACAAATGACGGCTGTTTCAACATTTTATCGCCCTGTTCTATAGCGTGTGGGACACTTTCACCACAGTACATTTCGGCCATGCAAAAAAGTGCACTCAGGTTTGCAAGGGAGACAAGACATTTCAGGTAATCTTCCTGATTGCATGGGCACAGCCATACAGCTTGCGAGAAACAGCGCCAAGGCTCCCGCTAGAAGGGAATAATAACAAAGAACGGCATTTCTAAAATTTTCTAACCATAATCTATCTGATCTACGTCACGTGCGCAACTTTGCTTTCACCGCAGTACATCAGTGCGATGCAAGAAAGCGCACTAAGATTAACCAGATGCATCCAGCTGTCACGGGATATAGTGCGTTTTCAGACGTTTCAGTAAAGTTTTTTAGACGTTGACGTTAATCTCAATTGGCGCGTGCACGCGTGCGTACTTAAGGGACAAAATGTGCTGTCCCGTGACAAGAGAAGGCGTGGAAATTTTTATTGCGCTTTTTTGCATGACACAGATGTACTGCGGCGAAAGTGACTTAAACGTTGAGCACTCGATGGGTCAGGGCCAGAAAGTGTTGTCAACTCTGTCCTTTCTTCTTCTTATTATTTTTTTGCGGTGGCGTTAGCGCTGTTTTTATGGCCGATTTATGGTCGCGCCTATTCGAGAGGGCTGCTCGAAACCGGCAATGTCCCAGGCAAATCGGGTGAGATATGTAGTAAAGCGGGCTTCGGATCGAGCGAGCGATCCAAGAAATTTCGGCGAGGTTCTGCAACACTAAACACGCCTTCAATTTGCTGCTTCAGTTCATAACCACACAGGGTCACATCAGGGGCATAGGCTGATTTTTTTTTTTTTTGGGGGGGGGGGGGGGGGGCAGCACCTTGATTTGAAGTAGGGGCCGGGCAGGCAATTCTGGTCAATTTTTTTTTATTTATATATGAAAAATATGGGAAGGTAGGCTACGTAAGAGCCGGCTATCCCAACATCATGGTAGTAATTTAGAAGATATACATACAAAGATAAGAAAATAAAAACAATAAAACAAGAAAATAATCAGAATCACTATGTATGTACATACATGACATCCTATGAGGATAGTCCAATTGTCATTTTGTGTTCTGTATGCCACGGCAAAAAAAATAATAATAATAAAAATAAAATTCGGGGGGGGGGGGCACAGGGCCGGTGTGCCTACCCCCTGGCTACGCCACTGGGTCAGACAAAAGCATGGTAAAGGTGGGCTTCGCACTTCGAACTTTTCCCGCATACAGTTTTCCAATCTCGCATCAATGGACGCACGCGCCCTTTGTCGGGATACAACCTCCCTGGTACGGTGCCTTGTACATCACAGCAAACAAATCTTGCCATTCGTTAGAGAAAAACTGTCATCGAGAGATGTGGTTGTGGAGCGTGGTCTGTACAACCGAAGTCGTCACACGCTCCACAGCACGAGTAGACTGGCAGGAGTCTATTTTGGTGTGGTCCACAAAATAAAGTTGTGGTTTATTTTGTGGTCTAGTCCACAGAATAAAGCTGGAATTTATTCTGTGGTCTGGTCCACCGAATAGGCCCTGCGTAGCATAATTGCAGCAAATCAAGTTTTGGGACTGAAGCCGTAGCGTCACGTAAATAATGATTTGTTGAATGCTGTTCCCCATCGACAACAACCGAGCTAAGCAGTGATTGTACTGGACTGGCTCATGCTCCTTCTACGCAGGGCTGAAATCCATAGAGGTGTTCAAAGGTGAACGGCACGCAAACACAACACGTATACACGCGTAAATAAAACAAACTTGCAATTGTTAAGGCGTTTATTTGCCGGAACTCAGAGCAACTGCGGAATGGCGACAGCCACGGCCAGGCACGAACTCTGAGCGCGAGCGGCGTCCTTCTTTGGAGATGACCCACTAAAGGCGCTCGAGAGTGCAACCCATTACTCAGTTCCAAGGCTTCGCTACAATTACCCCGGGTACGAAAAGGGAGCCGCCGGGCGACCTAACAGCTTGTCACAATGAGCGGGTCATAATAGGCCTTCAGACGGTCCACGTTGACAATGTCGCGCCCTCGACGGCGCATGTCCGAAGATTGTTCGATGGGTTCGATCAGGTAGTTGACCGGAGATGTGCGCTCGATGACACGGTAGGGGCCTTCGTATTTCGGCAGTAGTTTTGAAGAGAGGCCAGCTGCGGAGGCAGGGACCGAGAGCCATACGAGCGCTCCAGGGAGGAACGTGGGCTCAGTAGTGGCGGAGCCATCACGAATACTCTTCTGCCGCTCTTGTTCATTCGTCGTAAAGGTCTTGGCAAGCTCGCGACACTCTTCAGCAAGCCTGGCTGTGTCAGAAATAGGGACACACACAGATTGATCCGGCGTGTACGGGAGTATCGTGTCGATGGTGTGCGACGGGTGCCGTCCGTATAGTAAGAAGAAGGGCGAAAAACCAGTAGTGCTCTGAGGGGCGGTGTTGTAAGCGTAGGTGACGAAGGGCAGTATAGCATCCCAATTCGTATGGTCGGCGGCGACGTACATTGAAAGCATGTCGCCGAGGGTGCGGTTAAAGCGTTCGGTGAGGCCATTCGTCTGCGGGTGGTAAGCAGTAGTTTTGCGGTGGACAGAATGGCACTCCGTGAGGATGGCTTCGACGACTTCCGACAGGAAGACACGGCCTCGATCGCTGAGAAGCTCCTGGGGTGGACCGTGACGCAGTATGAATCGGTGCAGCAGGAAGGAGGCAACATCGCGCGCAGTAGCCGCAGGGAGGGCGGCGGTTTCGGCGTATCGCGTTAGATGGTCTACGGCGACGATGACCCAGCGGTTACCAGCCGATGTCAGAGGGAGTGGTCCATACAAATCGATACCCACGCGCCCAAACGGACGGTCAGGGCAAGTTAATGGTTGTAGACCAGCTGGAGACATGTGCGTTGACGGTTTGCGGCGTTGGCAATCTAGGCACGAGCGAACGAACTTCTGCACGTAGCGGTACATCCCTCGCCAGAAGTAGCGTTGTCGAATGCGGTGGTATGTTTTGGTTACCCCAGAGTGCGCGCATTGCGGATCCGAGTGGAAGGACTCACATATTTCCGACCGCAAACTGCGGGGTATCACGAGTAGCCACTGCCGGCCGTCGGCGTTGTAATTGCGTCGGTGCAGGAGGCCGTCACGTATGGCGAAATGGTGAGCTTGGCGACGCAAGGCGCGAGTGGATTGTGTTGCCGACGGATCAGAGAGCAAGTCGATCAGCTGGGCGATCCAATTGTCCTTGCGCTGTTCGGTAGCGATGATGTGAACATCGATGACAGAAACGGCAATGGAAGATACTGAGCAGGGGGCATTGTCGTCAGGCAGAGGGGAGCGCGAGAGGGCGTCGGCGTCAGCATGCTGACGTCCGTTGCGGTATAGCACGCGGATGTCGTAGTCTTGCAGGCGAAGAGCCCAGCGGGCGAGACGGCCTGAGGGATCCTTCAACGACGACAGCCAGCAGAGTGCATGATGGTCGGTCACGACGTCAAATGGGCGACCATACAAATAAGGTCGAAACTTTGTAAGGGCCCAGACGATCGCCAGGCACTCTTTTTCCGTGACGGTGTAATTTGTCTCGGCTCTCGTGAGCGTACGGCTTGCGTATGCCACGACATATTCGGGGAATCCGGGTTTGCGCTGCGCCAGGACAGCGCCGAGGCCTACGCCGCTGGCGTCTGTGTGCACCTCCGTGGGGGCCGTAGGGTCGTAGTGGCGTAGTATGGGAGGAGACGTCAACAAATGGCGGAGCTTGGCGAACGCGTCGTCGCACTCGGATGACCACGAATCAAGGGGCCCGTTACTTCCAAGGAGCTTCGTCAGTGGTGATATGATCGTGGCAAAGTTTCGTATGAATCGTCGAAAGTACGAACACAGGCCTACGAAACTGCGCAGTTCTTTGACGGACGCAGGTTTGGGAAATTCGGCCACGGCCCGAAGCTTGGCCGGATCGGGAAGGATTCCGTCCTTGGACACGACGTAGCCTAGGATGGTGAGTTGCCGCGCTACAAATCGGCACTTCTTCAGATTTAGTTGGAGACCGGCGTCACTCAAGCGCGTCAAAACATGCCGCAGGCGCTGAATATGCGTGGAGAAGTCCGGAGCGAAAACGACGACGTCGTCGAGGTAGCACAGGCACGTGTGCCATTTCAGGTTGCGCAGAACGGTATCCATCATGCGCTCAAAGGTGGCGGGCGCATTGCACAGCCCAAACGGCATGACGTTGAATTCGTACAAGCCGTCGGGCGTGACAAAGGCGGTCTTCGGTCGAGCGTCTTGAGCCATAGGTACTTGCCAGTACCCTGAGCGCAAATCGAGAGATGAAAAGAATTCTGCGCCTTGCAGGCTGTCAATCGCGTCGTCTATTCGCGGTAGTGGATACACGTCCTTACGAGTGATCTTGTTGAGGCGTCGGTAGTCCACACAGAACCGCACAGAACCGTCCTTCTTCGCAACGAGAACAACAGGATACGCCCATGGGCTGTCCGAGGGCCGAATTACGTCGCGTCGGAGCATGTCTTCTACTTGCTCATTAATTACCCGACGTTCGGCAGGCGACACGCGATATGGACGTTGCCGTAACGGTGGCTGGGCGCCAGTGTCGATGCGATGTGTAACAGCGGACGTGCGACCAAGAGAAGTTTGCCCGACATCGAAAGAAGAACGAAATTCTTGCAGCAGGCCCAGAAGCTGGGAACGCTGGACCGACGTAAGGTTATCAGCAATGGAGGGACCAAATACGTCAGCAGGTGACGGATCAGACGCGGAAATAGCACTGATGGTACGAGAACTGGGACAGTGCGAGTCATCGGGTACGTCCAGGACTTGTGCTTCGTCGACGGGTTCCACTCTGCCGAGACATTCCCCTCGAACCAACGTAACCATGTACGGGAATGGGTTGGTCACAAAAATAGCGGTGTTGCCCTGAGTTACTTGCACGGTCGCGAAAGGTACTAGCAACCCTTTCCTACTGCAACCACGGTCAGATGGCGAAAGGAGTGCAATTGTGTCGGAGAGACCGGCGCAGTACACCGACACAGCCGTTGAAGAGCTTGGAGGTACTGTCGTATCGTCTTTGACGAGGACCTTTCTCAGTGCCGAGGGACTGTCTACTGGCGTCAAATGTGAGAACGGCGAGAGTTCGATTTCGGCAGAGGCACAATGAATGACGGCGTCGTGGCGGGCGAGAAAATCCCATCCCAGGATGACGTCGTGAGAGCATGCAGTAATGATGATGAACTCGACGACATACAGAACTTCCTGAATGACGACGCGAGCAGTGCACACTGCTGTAGGGTGAATACTCTGCGAACTAGCGGTACGGAGGGACATCCCAGAAAGTGGCGTCGTCACTTTTCGGAGTAAGCGGCAAAGTTTTGCGTCGATAACGGATACGGCAGCTCCAGTATCGATAAGGGCAGATGAGCGAACACCGTCCACAAACACGTCAATGACATTCCATGGATTTCTCTGAGGGCTTTCACAGTTCGATAGCGTCGCAGCCCTTGCCTCGTGGACTGCGACGACTAGTTTTCCTGCTCTTGAGCGGCCGAACTTGGCCGCATGGGTGACAGGGATCGACGTCGTGGAGACGTGGACCTACGAGGAGATGAAGCTGGGCGAGACGTCGGTGGCATAGACGGGGGGTGAGTCGTGAAAGGGACGGCTCAGCTGGCCAGCGGCAGGTGACGGGACAGGAGGCGGTTCCACCCGAAAGCAATAACGCGCAACGTGACCGGCGTAACCGCATGCAAAGCAGATGGGCCGGTTGTCGGGTGTGCGCCATTGGTTCGCCGGGGTAGGTCGCGCCCATGTCGCAAGACCTGACGGACGGAACTGCGGCTGGAATGGCTGGATGGTGGGCTGAAGTCGAGGCCTAGGGGACGACGTCAGCATACGTAGCCGGGATACCCGCTTCGGTGGATGGAGGTCGAGCGGCGGCTTCGGCGTAAGTCAGAGGTGCGGCCGCCGGAAGTACTTGAGGCGGCCTGGCGACAACTTGAGCGTAACTCTGGGGCGCAGGAGCCGGAGATTGCTGGTGGTACGCTGGCATGACCTCCGAAATTTCTTGCTCGATCGCTCGGCGGAGGGGAGGAAGAAGGGTGGTCGCCGATTGTTGAACGGCTGGCGGGTGGGCAAAGGCCAGGAGAGAGAACTGCCGTGCGATTTCTTCACGGATGAAAGACTTGAGCTCTGTCAGCAACGCCGTCTGGTCAGAGGTGGCCACCAATCCAGCAAGCTCTGCACCTCGGTGAAGGGGAGCGACGGGTCATCGAACGCTGCCGGCGGAGCTCCTCGTAGCTCTGGCACAGCGTGATGACCTCAGCCACTGTGGCAGGGTTCTTGGCGAGCAGCATGGTGAAGGCATCTTCGTCAATACCTTTCATAACGTTGCGGATCTTCTCAGGCTCAGACATGGTTCCGTTGGCTTTTTTACACAAGTCGAGGACATCTTCGATATAGCTGGTGAATGATTCACCGGCCTGCTGAGCACGTTCGCGTAGGCGCTGTTCGGCTTTCAGCTTGCGAACGGCAGGGCGGCCGAAAACGTTGATGACGGCGGTCTTGAAATCAGACCAAGTCGCAAAATCAGACGCGTGGTTGTTATACCACAAACTTGCTACTCCCGCAAGGTAGAATACCAAGTTTGTCAACTTTCCGTCGTCGTCCCATTTGTTGGGGATGCTCACGCGCTCGTAAAGTGCCAGCCAGTCCTCCACATCGGTGCTATCGGCGCCAGTGAAGATCGGTGGATCGCGGATGCGTGGGACACCGGGACAAGTGGGCGGCATGGGGGGGAGGCGTTTGCTGAGAAGCGTCTTGGGGCATGGTAGATGTCAGGGTACGAGATCGAAGCTCCACAGGCATCGAATGGGAGCAGAGCACTCTCCACCAATTGTTAAGGCGTTTATTTGCCGGAACTCAGAGCAACTGCGGAATGGCGACAGCCACGGCCAGGCACGAACTCTGAGCGCGAGCGGCGTCCTTCTTTGGAGATGACCCACTAAAGGCGCTCGAGAGTGCAACCCATTACTCAGTTCCAAGGCTTCGCTACACAATGTACGCTTCCATTCCCTGTGATACGGACTAACCAGTGACAATAGATAGCTATGCTACAGCAGGTAGAAAGCCTGGCCCGCTTAACTCATTTGCTCCGTCGCGCGGTAGTTATCACCGCAGGACAAGGTGTGCAAGAACTTACCTTGACGTGAGGAGACACCGACACCGGCAATCGACAAAACGCGATTCTCTGTTGCCGATCCGGCTAGGGACGAGTGGAGCTAGGGGCGTTCTCCGCCTCAGTACCTAGGTCAGCGGCCGTCTTTAGGGAGAAAAAGTGCCTAGAAGGGTGTTTCAGGCTTCGCCCAGTGGCGGCGCTGCGGTCGCTCCCTGTAGCGGCTAGGAAAACAAATGTCGCTGTGGCCTTACGTAGTTTACACAAAAGTCATCGTCCAGTCTCAATACGCGCAGTTGCGGCAGTTCCTTTTGAGCCAATTGCGTGGTCACTCTGCAGGTATTGTAGAGGTCCCGAAGCTGGGCGTTCGTGCCTGCGAAACTGCAGAAGCTAGTTTTAAATGCGAATGCATTTCATAGTCGGGCTATGTCAGGCATCCGGCGTTGTCCGTTGCCCGGCGTTGTCCGCGGCGCTCTCTCTCCTCCCTGCGCCCCACTCTCCCGTCCGCTCGCTCGCACGTATATATATAGAAAAAAACAAAAAAAAAGGAAATAAAAATAAAAAAAACAAATAAATAAAAAAAAGAAAAAAAAGGGGAAAAAAATAAAAAAAAGAAAAAAAATGAAAAAAAGAAAAAAAAAAACGAAAAAAAAAACAGGCGCTGCGCCGTGCTCCCGACCGGGCTGCAGAAATTAGGCGCCTTTTTCCTTCTTCGAACCACAACCACCATATATAAATGGAGTGAAGCGCGCGCGAAATGCATTCGCATTTCCTCACGATTCCCTTCGGGGAGGTGGGGGCATTTTTGCGCTAGGTGACTGCAGGCAACATAAGGATGAAGGCGAGCAACGACGGAGTGACGGAGAGCGATGGTAGCCGAAAGGCCGTCGCGGAAACGGCGTGACGTGTGAGTCAATACGCCTGGCATTATCGGTAGCATCGTGTGGGTAGCCGATACGGGTGTTGCGGCAGCCTGATCAGCTGTTGGTATGCGATGATCGCAGGTGCGCGCCACATGGCTGGCGAAACCGCAAGCGAATCTAATGCGCCGTTTGTCGCGTGGGCGCTTCGAGTTGGCAGTGGAGGCAACGCGGAAGGCTGGGCTGTTCGCGGATGCATTGCTACTGACTCGTAAAGTGGCTCGCGGATAGCCCTCCTGATGGAAGCAGGGAAGGACGCGTTAGCCTGTAGGGGTCGATCACTCAAAGACAGAATAAAGAGCTGGCGCCACACCTCCTCCCGAATGAAGTCTTTGATTTTGCTAGAAAGTTATGTATCGTGCGATGGCTAGGAGGCAAGCGTGAAGCTCGAGAGTGGTTTTGCAGTTGCGAGAGCACTGCACGCAAGGACTCTCCTTTGACGCACGTCATCAAATCTCTGACAAAGAGTAAGGACTCCTGAGACAGAAGTAGGGCTCCGCGAAAAAAACATGTCAAATGCCTCGTCCTCGATGCCAATTGAGGACATGTTTCACTTTCTCCTCTTCGCTCATGGAGACATGGACATAGAAGAAAATGTTTACTGCATCCTCGGTGTAGCACGTATACCTCTCACCAGGCTGTTAGAGCACGCTGGCGTAGACGTTGTTTGGCGTGCAGTTTGCGTTGTGTTAAAGGCGCTTCGAAATTTGGGCACCCAAGTGAAACTGTGTCGCGTTAAATAATTTATATAGACTTACTGGTCTGAGCAAATACTCCGAAACATTTTTTCCTTAATCTTAAAGGAGCACTGACACAAAAAATTTTGCACCTTGTTTTTTTTTGTTGCAGTAGGTAGCTTACGACCCACTTATCACGGCTGGAAACCTCGTTTGCGCGTGTGCGCGACGGTTAGTTATTTACAGACGTTTTTAGAGCGCCCAGTCGCAGTTTCGGTTTCAAAGATCACCGAGCTAGTCAGGAGCAGTTCCGGTAGCAAGATAAACGCAGCTGGCCACGTGACCACGCAGAACTGTGACGTAGGCGGCGCGCGCGAGAGCGGGCGCCGCCTACGTCAGGCACGGAGGAAGAAATCGCAGGTAGCGCAAGGGCACAACCAACAACCAGCCAACACAAAAACGTGACGTAGTTTGTTTACATTGCTACCGCGTTGATGTCGGCGTCGCGAGGGGCTCGCATCTCGCTCAGTCGTGCAGCATGCACTTTGAAATTGATTTTAAATATGTTCTAGGCTATTTTTGCCCTTGATATTTCGTAGGCGTAGTCTATGTCTCCACATACATCTATTTCACTCGTTATCTCGCCTTCGAAATTTTGTGTCAGTGCTCCTTTAAGGCGCCGATCTCTCATATCTATAGGTAGTTTATTCATTTTGTCTTAACGTTCTTTACTTTTGGCTTTGGCGAAAAATTCCAATACGCTGCATGTTTAGCGTGTTTTATAAAAAGTACAAATTTGTTCGCGCGTAATATATTTACATCATGTGTTTTATGGGTTTCTATAATAAATTATGAAAATACTTCGGGAGTGTACGAAGCAAGAACGTTGCCAGAATATTTTGACAAAATTGAAAATAATGGCATTTTGACTTATATTGCCGCTTCATTTTCTCAAATTGGCGGTTTAAGTAAAAATATAGCATATATATTGCTGCATAGTATGATTTGTCTGAACTGAACAACGAGAAGGCAGTAGGAAGTTTGCCTTTGCCTCGCCGTTACTGCATAGCACGTCAGCGCAAGATTGCAACGGGGCCTTTTCGGCAGCGAATAATGCGTCATAGAACAGCTTGTCACTTGTTTTGGTCATACTGCTGTGTAGAACGTCAAAAAGGGCAATAGTGCTAATTTTATGGAACGGTATCTACCCCCTGGACCATCAAGGAACAGGTTATATTTAATCGCTTCATAGTCGCAAGGGGCATAATTATAATTTAGTCGATAGCCTGCAATACAGTATTGGAGCGTTGTGTTTGGCTTCTGATAATTAATACGCATGGTCTTAATGATATTTAACGACATAATTACAGTACAGTTTTCCTAAGCTGTTTTTACGATGTTTCAGGTATAGGCCAAATCGTGATCGCTTACCGCTGCTTTGCATGATGAAATTATGTATCCTAGGTGTGCACATTGAAAATAATTCGATATAGTGCTTATAAATGACACTTAATAAGTAAAACGATTTATTCTTGCGGGAATTATGGGATATAAGCCTATGGCCTTGTTATATTTTTATCTCTGATTATTATCACTTGGATATGTAATGAACAATATAACGTACTAACAAAAGAAACTTAAAACCGTGTGCTACGAATGATCTACCTCTTTTTTACAAAGCAAATTCAGTTGGTTTTTATTGCCCCATGGCAAAAAAAAAGAAAAAAAGAAATGCAATGATAAGACTAAAGTTCAATTTTTCCTCGACTAAAAGAAAAAGTTACCTTGATTAGGCTTTCTGGGGACAAAGTTGCTATTATTCTCATGGTATGCCCTTTTCTACTCATTCTTTCTGGGCACTTTAGGGTGTTGCAGGCGTTTAAACATACACCAAAATAACGTTTATAAGAAGTTCAGGATTTTATTTTAGAGTCTATGTGCCGCACACAATCCTATTTTGAGAAAAAAATTCCTGAATATGCTACGATATAGTAAAATTGGCTACGGGCTAAGCAGTAAAAATATAACGCTACGGCAAGCAACTGTCTTATAATGAACTAATCATGGAAAGATGTGTGGAAGTGTGGAAAGATGCCTGCAACAGTCGCGTGATAGCAAATTATTTTTTTTTGTACCTGCTTTTCCAGCGGTTCACGAAGTTCAAATAGCGATCACGTGCACAAAAAAGTTTGCTGCTCGAAATATTTTGGTAATATACGGTCTATGTAATGTCTATATTGGGGAAGAGCACGAAATAGGGCTAGTTGGTTAACGTTCATTCTTGAAAGGTCTAACGGCGTTAATAAAAACAAGGACACAGAGAAATTAAAAAGCAGTATATATATATATATATATATATATATATATATATATATATATATATATATATATATATATATATATATACACACTGTTGGCCAGGACGTCGCATCGCCTTTCTTTCGCTGGATTAAGGCTTTCTGCCTCTGGCATCATATCGTAACCCACAGGACGTGGTCAACTGGGCTCACGAACATTGCTCTTTCATCCTTTTCCATTCGTGAGATGTCGCGGATGACGTGTGGCTGACATAAAATCGTGGCGCGTGTTCGCATGATTCGCTGCGTGTCACCGACATAATGGATTTTGTCCACCCTTTCGATCATGTGTTCGCGGTTCAGCCAACTCAACGGGCCCTTCACGAGAGGCCTTTTAGGAGGCGCACAACGTCGTCTTGATCATTTTGTAGGGGTAGGAATGTAATTCCTCAGCTGTGCTGTAGCGTATCCATCCTCACCTACAGTTTGTTGGATTCGCCGACGCAGTGTTGCGTTTCTCGCAGCGGCAGTGCCACCTCCCATTCCCCTTACCTGTGCTCCAGGGACCACCAACTTCTACTATAAATACTAGGAGAGAATACCTTCAGAACAAGGCACGAGCTCTTGTAGCAACGCGTTGTCCTGACCTCCCAAAGTGTACTCACTTTTGATGAAGAGTTATCGCTCCGAAGAGTCCGCATCATTACGGCAGTGGACCCCTTCAATCCACGCGAGGGGGGGGGGGGGGGAGGCGGTGTACAAGGAACAACTTTGAGCCTCTCATTTTTCCTGCGACAGTGCGAGAAGCACACGAACCACCATTCATGGACATGTCCGCAGCTACAAGTGGCACATGGATGCCACCTGCGGTGAGTGGGACTTCGGCACACCTGGCTCGCTGACTTGCAGCATTGCAGCAGTGGATATACGAATCTAATAAAAAGTCGAGTACTCTATGAGTATGTCTGCCACACAGCTATAATCATTATCTAAGCCCCCTACTTTCCCTGCGTTATCAGCGAAGTCCCCACGCTGATCACGCAAGATCCACATTTCCAATCCAGATGGCGATTTTATTTTTGTGGTCGAAACGCTCGCCGAATAGTCAATGTTTAATCTGAGTATAGGTTCCATCTTTTGTAGACGCTGCCATCAATGCGAAGCCAGGCGAAGTTCGTGACAGCGTGTGCTCGAGGTGCGCGGGGTACCCGGCTTGGCTCCTAGGCTAGAACGTGTTTGGAATAAACGTGTGTCCACGTAAATCTGCCTCCTGCCTTCTCGCTTGTCCACTGAACACACGCACTTGCTGTGGTTCAGTGACATTGAACGGCAGCAAGCGCGTGTTTAATGTTCAACGCCTAACATTCCTTGGACACTGGCTCGATGCGAATATGACCCGGCGACAAGATGGTTTAAGTCCTATAGAAAATGGAGAGCCCCAAAAACAGAAGCGACCCGTGGAAAGTTATTGGAATCGCGACATACCTCGCGAGGTTCGTTCCCAATATCTCTGACATATTGCAGCCACTGAGACTCATGTTGCCAATGACGCAAGGATTTGCTTGGGTTCTCCACAAGAGCAAGGGCATTCAACCGGTGGAAGCCGGTGCCTTCATCTCCTCCTGTTATTGTATTGTAAAACTCAACAGAATGAGTAGTCGTCACTGCTGCAGCATCATCCGTTGGACTGGGCGCGCTAATCCGACAGAAGCAAACGAATGGCATGTTTTCTGCCACCATTTACGCCTCAGGATTACTCTAAGAAACCGAGAAGCGTTAGGCACAGCGATTTACTTGTTGGCAAGTTGTTCAAGCTGGAAACGGATCACAAGCCGTCGGTTCCCATCTTCACTTCGAAGAGCCTTCACGACTTTATTGCCCAAATTACAGAGGCTAAAGATGAGAATTCCGTGGTGTAAAAATAAGGTTTTATACGTTCGAGGCAAATAACTTCTAGCCCGGAGACACACTTTTGAGAGCGCCTCTGCTAGAAAAAGCAGACCGCGAGCTAGATGATAAGTGGAAGCGTTCATTTTATTCTGTGACAACCTGTCCTTCCAATAAAGCGAAATTGTCTTGAATGGCTAAGGAGATCTTTAACAAGGCGATCCTACTTGCGCACAACTTCGTGTGCTGTGCGAGAAAGAATGGACTTCCAGGAGAGACTTAGGACTTCACCTAAAGCCATTCTGCCACCATCGACGTCAGCTCGCTGTGGAGAATGATTTATTCTTCTATGCTTCGCGAGATGTCGTCCCTGATTCTTGCAGAAAAACGTGCCCTGCGACTTTTGCATGAAAGACACTTTGGCATAACGAAGACACTTGCTCGAGCCAGAGACTGTGTTTGGTGGCCCCCCGTAGAATCTAACGTCTCTTCCGTCGTGAATCGATGTCAGCAGTGCATCGAAACAATAGCCATAAGGAAAATGCCGCTAATAAACTCCGAATTCCCTGAAAGACTTTCGGCAATGCATTGCAGTGAACCTGTATGACTTCAAGAACCAGTGGTGGGTAATAGCTACTAATTACTACTGAAGATCCCTCAAAGTGGTTTGCGTGGAAACGCTCACTTCCACAGCTGTAGTCAACCACAGCAAGTAATTTTTTTGCACGCCCCCCGAATCCACGAAGAATTGCTATGCGACAACGGGCGGCAGTATTCGCCGACTGTGTTTTCATTCTTCACCCAAGAGCACTTCTTCAAGCACACTACATCTAGCCCTCATTATCCTCAAAGTACTTGACATGCAAAGGCTGCAGTGAAATCAATGATGCAGTGAAAGGGCTGCAGTGAACATCAAAGACATCAACAATGAAGACCAAGGACATGTACCTAACACTTCAAGCTTACAGCTCGACTCCTTTGAATAATAGGTATAGCCCTGCCGAACTACTGATGGGTCATTGGCTGAGATCCAGGCTTCCTCTTTGTTCCATTAAGCAGGCACCCCAATAGCCAGATCAAGACAGCCTTCGGAATTTAGAAGAAACATTTCGAAAACTTCGAAAGAAAGGCTTCGACTGACATCATGGTGTCCGTGATCTCCTGGACTTCATTATGGAGATGCCTTGCGGATGACAGTTTTTAAGAGAAAAGGGCAGTGTAGGACCCAGCCAATGAGCCTCGATCTTTATTGGGTCAAGGCCGACACTGGTGCTGTACGCAGAAAACGGACGCAACTACTTTCATATTCCCCAGGTTCCAACGCAGAAACGATCAACACCTGAGACAGTCCTATACACACTCGTTCGCGTTGCCAGGACACTTCCCGGTGGCGCACCAGAAGTGCGAGGTGTATGAAGGTGTCTGTTGTAGCGAAGTTCACTTGATTGCATTAGGGAGATGTTGTAGATGCTGCCATCTAGTCAAAGTCAGGTGAAACTCGTGACAGCGTGTGCTCGAGGTGCGCGTGGCGCTTGGCTTGGCTGGTAGGCTAGAACGCGTTTAGAATAAGCGTGTGTCCATGTAACTCAGCCTCCTGCCTCCTCGATCATGCCTGATGACTTCAACACCTTGGAGAGTCTATGAACATAACTATAGAATATTGCGGGAAATGTATTCATGCTGTAAGGCCAAAAAAGGAAAGAATGACAACGATGCTTCGTTAAAGGAGGGCTGAAGCACTCTAAAAAATTACTTTCGAGTGTGTAAACAACGTTTGTTAACTGCTGCAGTGAACATTGATGTGAGATTTCTCAAAGGTGGACGTAAATAGCATTTCAGAAAGCCCTGCGGCTGTCACTGCAGCAGGGCTTTCTGAAATACTGTATACGTGGTGACGTCATCTTCGGTATGCTGCGTCGTCAACAGCAGGACTATTGAAGCGTGGTGATCTCCGCGATCAGCTCCGGCAACGGCGCGCCCTTAGAGGTTGTCACTGAGTGCACAGTTGGAGATATCAGAGGTTTTTTTTTTTCATATTGAGCTCCGCTATTTGTATTTACGGCAGATACTTTAAACTACCTGCATAAGTTTTCAGCTTCTATGAAATGTAGCTTTGGGCTAATTGGTACATAACGGGAGTGGAATAGCGCACACCGTACACACGGACAGAATATGCAACAGCATACAAGAGCTAACTATGAACAAGTGTTTGTTTGATAACAGCGGAGAAAGATGTACTGAACTGGGTGAAGTGAGTGCGCATATCACACAGGCCTGAGAGCGAACAATCAAAATCTGCATCAAGGAACGCAACTTCTTTTTCAGATAAACAAACAGTAAACGTGCTAACACACAATGTGCCTAACCGCTCAATCATTTCGGCTTCGATTATCTCACGGTCTACCTTCTCTTTATCTTTGAAAATCACGTCAACATCATTAAATTCAGGCTGACATCCGCACGTGCTGCAGGCATAGTTAGAAGACCGTCTTTGTGTTTTTTCTACAATGCCATGGTGTTCTCTCTAGCGATTGTTACGACATCTAGCAGCCTGGCCAATGTAGCCATCGGTGCAGTTTAATGCGCATGTGCGGACGGTGCATCCTATGCAGTCTTGCTTGTATTTTTCCTATTCCCTTCTCAGGAAATATAATGTTGTCGTAGTGTCTTACATGCGCAAGATTGTGCATAATCTCAAGATTGCTCGTCGCGTTCGCTTCTGTTTTGTCTTTAGCGCCCCTAATGAAACTTCTCAGCCTTTGCGTAAGTAGTGTGCCTGGGAAGCAGGCACTGGTGACATGCTCAAAGGAACCTAGATTTATTTTATGATCGTGCTGTGTATCGTGTACTGCATCGGTGAGTTGTAGAAACTCCTGCATTAGCCAGTGCGCTAGATGCCTTAATATTTCATTTGAGAGAATACTGTGACAATATAGAAAATCTATCTATCTATCTATCTATCTATCTATCTATCTATCATCTATCTATCTATCTATCTATCTATCTATCTATCTATCTATCTACATCTATCTATCTATCTATCTATCTATCTATCTATCTATCTATCTATCTATCTATCTATCTATCTATCTATCTATCTATCTATCTATACCTACGTTTTGTCCCACCCCCCTGAATGTGATCTTTGAGAACTTCTTACTTGCGAGAAACAGGCGAATCAAGCAGACCGTCATCTCTATGTCAAATAAAAATAAGCACGTATCCTTACAATACAACACGATGCTATATTGGGAATACGCTCAACTTTTCTTAGGACACAAAGCAAATAATGAATAACTCGTGGAATTGGATCGGCTGTTCCGTATTTTGTACTGCGCCTAATACGGACAATAGCATACGACTGCGAACTGCATGCCACAATGGAAAAAGCATAAATACACAAGTTCATGAAGCTAGAACCACATGACCATGGAATGCCGACACTGATTTTTGAGCATTCTTCGCTGTCTTGTTAAGAGTTATGTAATGAACACTCCTCTTATTTTAGACATTTCGGTAGCACCAATCGTCAGCAGAATAGTTTAAATAAAGCCAGAACAATAAACGTGTTACACGGCTGCTGCTGAAGCATGGAGGTTAACTTGAAACATAACACCGCAGGCAGAAATCAAAATGGGAAACGCTGCCTTGCCTTCGCTTTTCCTCCTTTTCCACCAGACAACATATACTATATTGCGGCGCATATATATATATATATATATATATATATATATATATATATATATATATATATATATATATATATATATATATATATATATATATATATATATATATATATATATATATTCAGTTCAGGCATCTTCAGTTGGTTAACAATGTCATTTGAGACAGTAATTAAGTCAGCTAACTTAATTAACATTCTCCAGATTAACATAGTGGGACAGCCGACTCCCCAAGTATTAATTTGCGGAGTTGGCTGTTATATGAGAAGGCAGAATTGAAGTTCCTCATGCGAAAAACGCAGCGCAGCTTCAGATATAGAAAAAAACGGCCTGTAGCAATTATGGTGGCGTAATGAACGTCAACCAAATTCAACGGAGCAACCAAACCCGAAGCATCGATTAGTGCTATGCGCGGACGGCCAGAATGACGTCACTGTTAACGACAACGATTACAGACGTGTAGTTATTTCGCGCTGGTTAACGAACGTGCGCCACGCGAGCTATAATTGCGAGCGGTGCCCGCACACCTACACAACGAAGCCAATTCACGGTTGATCTAACGACGTTCACTGATTCTGGAAGTCTCATAAGAATACTGCAGTTGCGTTCTTCCTAGTTTCTATGGTATTGCGAATAGCAACTTGCCTTTCTCTATGATCGCACATGTCAAAAACTAAATCCAGATCGCGATGTGACACAATGATTATGAAGCTCCCAATCTATAGAGTAGGTCCCCTGACGATGAAGCACGGTGCTTTTATATGTTGCAGTCTAAAGGTTACAATGCGTATCGCGGTGCCTTAGCCATTGAAATGGCATGCTACTGTGAATGAAGGAAAGAAATGGGAAACTTTAAGGGCTCGTTTTTCCTAGTTAGACACAACATTAATGAGAACTAACTACTATTTTGCCAAGGAAAATATAGGGATTATATTAGTAGTAAATGTAATGTAAGTGTGAAGAAATAAAAGTGGACGAAAAGATAACGCGCCGTCGACAGGTACCGAACCTGCGACCTTCGAATAACGCCCCCGATGATCTACCAACTGAGCTACCACGGCGGCCTGTCACTGCCAGCGGCAAATTGCCCGTTACAGTGCCAAACATCTTTTTGGCACTGCAACAGACAATTTTCAACAGGTAACTTAACAGATAATTTTAGCAGATAATTTGACAGATAATTTGACAGATAATTTGACAGATAATTTAACAGATAACTGTTTTTTTTTTGCAGCCACAAAAATTTTTACCTAGAACCTTGCGCAAACCACGTCATTAATATTCTGTTGCTTAATCTGATAGCCGGCTACGGAGTCACATAATGAACTGACCAGCAGCGGCCATAATCTGAACGGATTTCCTGCCTGCAAGCATGTTTTCGAGTCAGTATTCTACTAGCAGTGCAGCGAAACGCTTCCAAACATCACGCCTGCATTCAAATCTCTCCTTCAGAGAGTGGGAAGGTCATGTTTTAATCTACGTGTTTTAGTTGCGAGCGCTCTACGTGTTCTGGTGGCGTGGATGTGTGCGTGTACGAATTTGCGTTTTTTTTTCGCACTCGATTAATTCTAGACAACGGTGTAAGAATATACATAGACAGGTGCTGACACTCTCCCCGCAACACGTTGAAAAACGCAATCCCTGCGCGTCCAGATTATGTTTGGGCCGTTATCAGTTATCTTGCAGCTTAATCGGGGCCTTCTTAGATGGCACTACGACGAGCGGGGTCAGCCGTCTCGGCAGCACGCTCGGCAGAAACGCGCGTTCTGCGGATTCAGGGTCATTTTGCTGGCACGTGAGACCACGCTGTCTTGAAGCCAGGCTTTTTTTGTCGCGTGCGCTGTGTGCTCTTCTATCAACGAAGGTGATATCGAATTGCTGAGATGTTCTCGAAATGGGTAGAACGTGTTCTGTAACGATCTGCCGTTCTGGCTATCGTACTTGTGCGGAACGTGTGCCTATCTTCAAAGTGCCGTCTGACAGTGATCGTCTGGAGCAGTGGCGCCGTGCAATACCACGTATGTAGCAGCCGTGACAATAATTAGGCCAGACGAAACTCAAATACCCACGGACCATGTCTGCACAAAGCATTTTGCAGAGGGCATGATTTCAACGGAATATCACGTGGAGTCCAAGGGAAGAGTTTTACTCGACGCGCCAAAGGGGCGTTCTAACGATAAATGGCATTCGAACCTTATTCGCGAACTGCCCTAAGCAGCCATGGACAACCGCATTGCTCTAGTGAGGTTTATAAAGTACTTGCCTTGTTCAATTTTTTTTTTGTGTATCGCGAAACAACTGCATTTCTCTAGTGTGCTTCATATGGAATACTTGCGCGTTTCAAATATTTATTTATATCGCGTTCAAATTGAACAAGCGCAGCTACGCTTCAACGATTTACTGTGCAAATGAAAGCAGCGATACGCATGAAATACGTTTCTGGTTCAGTAGCTATTCTCTTTTAATAGAGGGGTAATAATAATTACTGGGGGGTTTATGCGTCAATACAACGAATGATTTCATTACGAGGTGCGCCGTAGTGGAGTGCTCCTGACTAATTTTGACCATTCGGGGCTGTTTAACATGCACCTACATCTAAGTACGTGGGAGTTCCCTGCATTTCTTTCCCACCGGGAAATATTGATGGAGGGATACCACGCTGGCCAACGTTTTTTAAAATTATTTTTCTTTGCATCGATGAATGGCGTGAACAGACGAAAATATTGGTGCGCCCGAGCGGAACTTAGCTTTGAGTACTCCCCAATCGATCCGTGTTCACGACATTCCCACCCTGCCTAAGACATTTTCGTGTTAATGAGCCCTTAAACATGGTAAACTTATCTTTTAGTCTGAAATCACAAATTTCCTTCGCACCTTAAGTGTTACTCACACCGCTTGGAAGGAAAAAGTTGGAAAGGCAGAGGAATTTCAATTCGCAGCACCACTTCGCAGAGGCAACCTTGGCCGCGGCGCCATCTGACGGCTCGCAGCAGAGTGCGCCCGCGAGACCGATCATTATCTGGCCGCTCAGGCGCGCGCAGTGTCAACACCTGAATATTCTTAGACCGTGTTCTAGACTAAAGGTGTTTCAATGTGCTAGCTTTACTCCCACGGAGGAGTGTCCTCACTCTATTGCAGGCGGCGTACTTTGCTCCATCAGGGAGCGTTGGATCGCTATCTATCTCTCTGTGGAGAGACTAGCTTCACCCTGGAAAAAAGATTGCCAAGCGGGACAAGTGAAAACTCTCGCAAAGGCGTCTGGGTACTCCCTTTGTTCTAAGAGTATAGCATGTGGCAGTGTGAGAATTATTCGGGGCAATCTTTCGGTGAATCGATGAATCAAAGTTGAGAGAAATTATGAAACACACAATCGGAATGTGTGTGTGTTTTTTGTTACTTCAAATCCCTGCGAGATGCGAGACTAATGTGCCTACGTTTCGCTGGTGTACATATGTCCACGCCGTTCCCACGTCGTGTGCAGGCACCAACCCGAGAACACATGGCACGTTCATTCGTACATCGTCTCTGAGAGCATTTCTGGTGATGCGACGCGGCGTATCGCCGTAAACATTTATTATTCGTTCCAGACTTTCCCAACGGGCGCGAACCGAGAAATCCATCCCACAGAAGCGGGCTGTAGAACACACAGAACGCCGACAAAACACCACAACACCGCTCACGTGCTCGGGCGCTCGGGCTGACTAGGGCACGCCATGCGCACATGACCTTGCATTCGCATGACGTGTTGATGCGCATGCGTCAGGTGATCCTCCGGCTGTGATTGCATAGGGGGCAGGGAAGGGCTTCGGCTTGCGAAGGTCACACGGGGCAAGTGGCAAGGGTTTCAAGCTCGCCTCCTGGCGTGATGGTTTTGCGCCTCTTCAAAATACTGGATTTCTGAGCTCGTAGTGAACTGATCGGGAAAATTCTTGTGGCATAATGCTACTCATTGGGCACATAACAACTTCCAGTGTCGAACTAAATTTTTCATGAGATCTGGTAAGGAACCCTTTAATGCGGATGTAATGATTGGGTGGATTCCTGAGTTGTCAGAGTGTTAATCACACTACTTCACTGAAGTAGTAAGAAAGACATCGAGAAAACCTGAAAAAAAAATCACGCCATATCCACGAAGTGAATGATGATGAGTGGGCGAAGCTCGATCATTTTCATCCATGGCAGAAAGAGAATGTGTGGTCTGGAACGCGCTTATACTTCGTGGTCATCAGCGTCATCGTCATCGTTATCACGCGTAGTGGGTACATTCCACTATACTGGAACGCGCTTATACATCATCGTTATCACGTGTAGTGGGTACATTCCACTATACTGCGTCATCGTCATCTTTATGACATGTAGTGGGTACATTCCACTATACTGGAACGCGCTTATACTTCATCGTTATCACGTGTAGTGGGTACATTCCACTATACAGCGTCATCATAATCTTTATCACGTGGAGTGCGTACATTCCACTACACGTGGCTACCTACCTACCTACCTACCTACCTACCTACCTACCTACTACTACTACTACTACAGAGGAGGGACAGACCCACACCCTAAGGAGCTCCGCCCCTAAAAAAATTGAAGGACACTTTCTACATTTCAAAGTGTGTTCGGCGAAAGCGTGTGGCCATTTCACTGACTATGCCATGTCTTTTATCTTTTACACTCTTAGTGGGATAACACACAAACCAAATGTGTGCGTGTTTTCTTTTTTTTTTTACCGCGAATCGCAGCGAGAAGCGAGACTAATCTTCCTCCGTTCGCATGCGTTAGTATTATCTCGCGCTTTGCCCATCGTGAAAACGCCATCCGCGTTCCAGAGCTTAAATTGACAGACCCTTTGTAAATTCGAAAGTGTATTCCGTGAACGCATGTGTCCGTTGAGACGGCATCGGTCAGAATGATTGCGAACGCTGCGCAAAGTGACGCTACGCAAGCAAAGCGCGAGCGCTGTAGAGTCCGACGCGACCGGCGTCCGTTTGCGCATCCCGGCGGCCACCTGACTCCGTGCCAGAGCTCGTACAGACGGACGAAAAAACTGGGCGCGCTTGATGGTCTATAAGACTTTATATTGGATCGCGAGATGTCGAGCGTAAAATTTACCGAATATTTTGAAAATGTTCTGTCCTGTGTGCTACACATATATCTATAGCTTTAGTTTCGGTTAGGCGATGGATGTGCGTGTAGGCTAAAGCAATCATCTGTCGAGCGCGCGTGCGCTTTCCTTGAAGTGTGCTCGAGTGTCGTCAATGTAGTTTATAAACCACATCGAAAGAACTCATCATTCGCAACACAATATTGCAGTAGTATTAGTCTCATAATCAAGGTCAACCTGCTCTAGCAGTCAGTCGTTCCCGCTCGTACCGCAGAAAGCCTCACGTCACCGGCAGCAGTTAGCCGCTGCAACGCCCAATCTCGGCGTTTTTAGCTTCTGATTTGTGTAATCGAAGGTGCAAATATGACCTCGCTTGGGTCAGTTATGATCGAAACTACATTTTAGCGGTTATTAGGCTCTTTGTAATGGGGCATATATCCACGATCTTCACAGTGACCGTGGCTCACGAAGTGCGGCCCTAAGCCTAATGCTCGTTTCGGCTGGAGTGAACAACTGCAGATCTAGTACGCGGAACCTAAACAAGGGGACAGAAAATATGTTCAAACGGGTGACCAAAAGTACAGTGTTCAGTGAGCAGTTCAGATGCACGATGTTTGCTAGGTAGGTATGACTAACCGCTTAGCGAGACAGTGCGATTGCCGCAACACATCTGCGATTACGCTCGTAAGTTTTGGTGCGAAACGTGCCAGGTAGACGTTCTGATCCAACGCAGCCCATAACAAACAAACAAACAATCTCTTGTCAGGTTGGCGCGAGCACGAAGAGACGAAAATCTGCGTTTCTAAGCGAGAAAACATTGCTATTGGATACCGGAATTAGCTATAACACGAAGAAAAAATAACCTGAAGCTTGTCTTTCGAGTGTGGCGTAGTGGGTTGCGTGTCAGGCTCACAACGAGTAGAGCGTCGAGGTAGCAAGTTCGAATCCCGCGTGCGTGTTCTTTTATTTATTTTTTGTTTTTTTTTTGTCCCAGTGCTCGTGTTTTAGCCTTAATTACGACGTGGCCATAACCAAAATTTTTAAAAACAATTTAAAAGCGCGATTTTTGACCCATAACGCGTGTCCCAGTGTGCAGCGTGCCAGCGCCCAGTGTGCCCCGTGCAGCGTGCCAGTGTTCCAGTATCCAGCGCCGCACTGGTCCCATAATCAGGTATGACGCTGGGACAGTGCCACTGGGTTTTCTGATAGGGAGGCCAGCCAGGACAGTTTCCATGCGCCGCTGAAAAATCGCGGGAGCCGGAGCAACTCCAAATTGAAGACGGTTATAGCAGAACAGCCCCTTGTGTGTGTTTATAACAGCCATCTTCTTCGCTTCCTCATCCAAGGGAAGTTGGTTATATGCGTCTTTGAGGTCCACGGTAGTGGAGATCCGCCAAGAAGCGATGCGAAAATATCCTCGGTGTTAGGCAGTGGGTTATGCTCAGTTATGCAGGCAGTATTTATTGTGGTTTCAAAATCGCCGCAGACGCGGAGGGACCGGTATTTTTTAAATACAGGCACGATTGGTGCCACCCACTCAGAATGTGCTACGGGCGATAATATGCCTTCGCTCACTAAGCGTTCCAGCTCAGTTTCCACTTTCTCAAGAAGAGCGTAAGACATAGGCCGCACCTTGTGGAACTTTGGTATGGCGCCTTCTCGAAGGTGGAATTTCACAGCTGGCCCCTGAATTTTTCCGAGCCCTGGTTCAAAAAGTGCGAAAAACTGTCGGGAGCAACTGTCGGGAGCAGCTGAAGTCGATTGCACTGTGCCGAGGAAAGCACGCGGAAGTATCGACAATGCTTCGATTAAGTCCGTTCCGAAAAAGCGGGGACCTGAACACCCTGTAATGACCAGGGTCGCAGAGACAGCCTTGCCTGCAAACTGGGCTCGGAGGTGCAGTTCACCGACAATGGGCAGCTGCGCGTCTATTTGCATTTCGATAAACGTGGCAAGCTCAGGCGATGCTATAGATACACTTCCTGCGGGATTATCGAGAATGGTGATCCCGTATTAATGATCACATTCAGGAGCACGACCCCACCCCCCTGCCCTCCAACGAATGTCCGTGCGAAACGTCTGGAACTGACGTTGCTTCTCCCCGTGACTCTTGCACTCTGAAGCCTGTTGAAATATCGATGCAGCGCTGTCATACTGAACTGCGTAAGCGGTGCCATTATGCCTACCACAGCGCCTTAACCTCGATTGGGAGCGGCATTTTCTTGCGGAATGACCCGTCTTACGACAGCGAAGACATTGCTCTCTTTTTTGCGGACAATCATTTGATTTGTGATCATAGCTTGCGCAGCGTGCGCAATCAGTCAGACGCTGCTTCTCATCCTTGGTGAGAGTATGATACGGGTGCGATTTTCGAGATGAACTGCACGCCGCTGCCTCATTATCAGATTTGGTCACTGCCTTAACTTCATGCGCAGCGGCTTCTGCAGCAGTGACGATCGTTTCAGCTTCGGCCAGTGTCAGCTCAATTCTTTCGAGCAACGTCTGCTGCACTGCGCGATTTCGGATGCCACAGACGATGCGGTCCCGTAACATTCGGTCATGGGCAGTGCCGAGGTTACACTCATCTGCCAGCTTGCGGAGCTCAACAACATTGTCCCGGACAGATTCAGTGGCACTTTGGTTCCTAGTGAAGAACTTATAACTTGCGGCAACCTCTTTACTATTCGGCGCATAGTGGGCATTTAGGAAAGTGAGTGCTTGCTCGCAACTCATGTGATTTACTTTACGAGGGGCGCAGTGTGCCGCAATAACGTCTACCACATTCGGTGATAACGTCGAAATCAAAGGCGCCCTTTGCTTATCCTCTGTGTCAATATCATTCACTTCGAAGAGTGCCTCTAGTTGAGTCAAGTAAATGTCCAACTTATCTTGATTTTCGCCGAACGCTGGGGTACCGAGTCTCGTAGCCATGGCCATGGACGTCGATGATCCGTGGCACCGTTTACATTCAGCGCCCAGGAATCCCAGCGCCGCCGGATAGCCACTGCTCATTGCTAGGGCACCGAAGGGTGGTCACCGTAATCCCATCTTCGTCGCCACTGTTGCGGCGGGTTGACAGTGACATAACCGGGCCAAGAACACACGCAGAACCGCTTCATTTGGCAGACAACGACATACATTTCGGCTGTTTCATTATGACGTAACACAAAGACGGCGAGGTATGTTTGACACGTGTTGACACTGCACTTATTATCAAAGAAGGTGTGTTTTTTTTTGCATGGAACACGGTCACCCTGCCCAGAAGAGGCGTGATGGAAACTAGAGAAGCCAGCAGACGGCCAGCAACAACATTGTTGTTGTTGTGGACGAACGATGTGTTGCCTCCTCTTCCAGCAAAAAAGCTTATCACGCCCACGTGTTGCTGTTGTTGGTGGCGGAGCGTAATAAGGCACACGTTCAAAGCAGGTTTCGGTTAAAGGCAACCGCGCCTTGAGCCGTGGTCAGGCAACAACTAAAATTGCGGCTTATACACTGGTTGCAGAAAAAGTAGCGTATGTACGTACTCATCAAGTAAATGAAAATGATTTGCGAGTTTATTGCTTTTGTGATACTTTCGATTACTCGGTGGTCGTTTAATTCGGAAATTTTCCCCATCCCGTGAAATCCTAGATCATGCCCTTTCGCTGTGTCATCATCATCAGCCTGAGTGTACCCACTGCAGGGCAATGGCCTCTCCCGTGTTCCGCACATCGACCCGGTCCTGAGGTTACTGCGGCAACATTATAAAAGAAAACTTCTTAATCTCATCTGTCCACCTAACATTCTGTCTCCCCCCCTCGCGCGTTTCACTTCTCTTGGAATCGAATCTGTTATTCTTAATAGGCGGCAGTTATCTTGCTTACGCACAAAACGCCTTGCCCATGCCCATTTTTTGTTCACGATTGCGACTAAGATGTCCTTAACACCTTGTTTCTTCTCTCACCTACTCATCTCTCTTCTTCTGCCTTAAGGTTACACCTATCACCTTGCTTTCAATTGGTCATTCTGTCATCCTGAATTCAGGTTGAACCCTTTCTGTAAGGCTCCAAGTTTCTGCTAAGTGCCAGTAAGAGAGAGCTGTTGTATACTTTTGTCTTGAGAAGTAGTGGTAAAAGACCATTCATGATTTGACAATGCCAACAGAATGTGCTTTACCCTATCCGTATTCTCGTTACTTCAGTTTCATCGTTCGGCGCCGCCGTAACAACCTGCTCTAAGCAGACGTATTCCTGTACATTTTCAGTGCCTCGCTATCTATCGGAAGTGGCTGTTCTTGACCGAGAATGTTGGACATTAGTTTAGGCTTTTGCTATTTATTTGCCTACCTACCGTTCTGCTTTCCTTCGTAATTCAGTATTCATGGGTTGCAACTCGCCCCCTGAGCTACCCATCAATGCAATGTCATCAGTGAATCGCAGGTTACTAGGGTACTCTCGATTAAGTCGTATCGAAAACTCTTCCCAACCTAGGATCCTGAAATTCACATGTAAGCACGTGGTGAAAAGCATTGGAAATATGCTATCTGCCTGCCTTACGCCCTGCTTTATTAAGATTTTTTCGCTTTCTAATGAAGGACTGCAACGGCTGTGGATCCGCTCTAGATTTTTTCCTGTATCCTTATAAATGGTTTGTGACATCCTGATTCTGCAGTGCCTCCACGACTGCTGACATATGGACGAAAAAAATTGCCTTCTTGTAATTTATATGGATATATATCGGGATTGGTTATATTCCGGCCATTTCTATATAACCTTATTTTGAGTGTTAATATTGTCGACTAGTGTTACTGAAATCCTGCGTCGTCATTTGACTGGTTGCATTATGAGAGAGTTTCAATTTTATGAGCTATTATATTTTTAAGTAGCTTGTAAACAACGGACTGTAAGCTGATAGGCCTGTAATCCCTCAGGTTCTTGACGTCCCCTTTGTTAGGGTTAAGATGATGTTAGCCGTCTTACAGATTCTGGTACCCGTACTTCCAATAGATACCTCATACACAAAGTGGCTAGCCTTTCTAACACAATCTGTCGACCGTCTTTCACTTATTTGCATTCCCTAAAAGATTTTCTTTACTTCCCCTATCAATACTAGTGGGATGTTTGATTCCTCTGGTACTCTTTATATGATCATCCAGGCTGTCCCTACCACTGCACAGATCTCTGTAAGCTGATCACCTACTTTAACTATCTCCTAACGTTGTGACGTTGCCTCTCTTGTCTCTTCTTTCATACACCTGGTTTTTACTTGTGCCCTGTTTTCGTTTAACCGCTCTCAGGCTTCTTCCGTTCTTCAGATTATGTTCAATGCTCTCTATAGTGCACCTTTTAAGGTATGAGGCCAAGTGGAAAAAGCGACTTTGCTTTCGAAATGTCATTTTTTTTGGTTTTTGGCCATGTTTAACGCGCGATTTATTCCCCTTCACTTTGCTGCAAAATGTTTCCGTCTACGCAGATTTTATCAAAAGATACAAGCAAAAATGTGAGACCACCCACCACCTACGAAACCGAAACTTAAAGTGCCAGTTTTGTGTGAATCATAGGAATAACTTGATATGTTGTAGTGTGTTTGTTATTTAGCAATCATATCAATTGCGAACATGTAATATTGCTCTAAAAGCGTTGTGAACACATCATTTTTGTTCATAAAAGTCATCAACTTCTCACCAGGTGAACGCGTAATGTAGTACATGTGTTGATTTTCCTTGTTCAACGAACTGGGAGCGCAGAAAAAACACGAAGGACGAAGCGAAGAACCACACAACACGAGCCCATTCATGGTGGGCCAGTTGGTAAATGAATTACCAACTGGCCCACCTTTCGATCCTTCTGACATGTGTTGATCACACTCACAGACACATACCTGAGCCTGTAAACCATCAAATTTGCTTTCTTTGACGCTGTGTGTCATTTCAATAGTGGAAACAAAAGCACATTTTATTTTTTCAGCAAATTCGGAACGATCCAGGCCTCTACACTGCAATGCCTCACAAAAGATCCGCACCGCAGCGCGAATGCGTCCCGTCATGGCACTGATGCTGCAATACAAGCTAGGAAAAAAAAAGAGAGTTGCCGCTCGAGCAAAGGCACACAATAGCAAGGTGTACGATGGAAGTGGCTACAAATATTGAGAATTTTATCGATCTTGATCACTTTGTGTAAGCGCTGCACCTGTTTCAAATCTTTTTTGTTGATTTTCTCCGAACTTATATTTCTGGTATTTTTTCGTACGCGAACAGTGATAACTCTTTTGCTAATAAACATTTTTCATTAAAACTTGGCACATTTTCTTATCACCTTAGTAGGCGTGCAATGAACGTCAATAAGCAAAATCGTGCCGCAAGATTTCATATGGCTGCCTCTTATACGAAGGTGGCCTTAGTAGAAGTGCATAGTTTTTTGGTTATTTTATCACTATGTATTTAATATTCATCAGATCTCATTCATTTTGCTTCATTGCACAAGTCAAAGTCTATTTCATGTCGCTGCAAAAAATAAACCTTTTTCAATGAGCGGAATTTGAGTTAGGAGTGCAGGCGTAAGGCCCACATTTAATGACATTTTTAATTATGAAAAATTAACAAAAAAAAGGACTTGCTTTGAAATGCTCACATTTGCCTAAAGAGATGTGTTTGATATTGTTGGTTAATACTTTCTTGTGATTATAGCTTTTTTTTAAAAAAATTCTGACACTTCGCCTCATACCTTAAGTCGTCTACTTTACGCGTATTGATTACCTTCAGAAGCTCTGCCAGTTCTATTTAGTTTGTGGTGTTTGAGGCTCTCATGCTTTGACGTTTCTCAATGAAGGTCTCTGTTTCCTAAAGCTTTCCAGTGTCCTGTCTAATGACTTTGCCTCCAGCTTCCACTGCACACTCCGTAATGATACTCGTCGGATTATCTTTCATTGCGTCAGTGCTAGGCCGGTTTCCTCGGTTAGAGTCTACTATCTGCTCTGGAGCGAGATACTGAATTTCTGTACTTTCCCGCCAAGCACACACTCATTAATTAGCTACTTGCGTATGAGCTTCTGCTGTTCCTTCTTCATGACTTGGCGAGTACAAGGCGTTACCATTATATGGTCACTGCATCGTACCTTGCTATCCACTTCCGCATGCTGAACGATGTCAGAGTGTACACACAGTATCGAGGCCATTTCATTCGCAGTATGTATTCTCATTTTTTTTGGCCTGATTGCGAGATAAGGGCGCCCGCATACAGCTCAGTCACTTGATTGCTGCCGAGTACAAGACTGTACAGTATTGCATGCTTAGACGAGGAGCCACCACATTACGCGCGTCTATCTCCTTTGGCACTGTGATGAGTGAAGTGCGCGTTTCAAAAAGTGCGCGAATGTGATGAGGCGAAGAATGGAAGAAGAGAAGGACGACGGCAAGAACTGCGGGTGTGAGTTCCATCGAGGAGAATTGACGAAGAAGATGCGGCAATACTGCACGTGAGGAAATAGAAGGCATGCCCAGCCAATGAGCATCCTCCACGGGAATTCGGAAGCGAAAGGCCGCGGTGGCAGGAGGGTCCAGGGGCAGACGTGGTCGAGACGTGGCGGAGCGAAGGTGTCCAGGGCGCGGGAGTGGCGGTCGGCGGAGTACCCGCGCAACGGCCGCTGCGGGCTCCCACCTGGGCGCAAGACAACCTTCTTCCGAGCGTCTGGCGTTGGCCGGACCCACGGTTCTCATCGCCTGGCGTTGGCCAGGCAACGCCCCAGCGTCTCCTCTGTCAACCAGTCTTCGGCTGGCGAACGCCGACAGGGCGTCCGGTCGTTGACCCCGCCTCGCCGGACGCGTCCCTCTGCTTATCCACCGACGGCTGAGCGTCGCCGCCGCCTCATCATGCCTCCGACGCCTGCACGTGTTCCTCGTCGATGGTGTCCGTGCCCTTCTTCATGAACGGTGACACTTTTGTGTAACCCAGCACGTTTGCCCCATTTCGTTAACTAGCCACGATTGGCTTCTGTAGTTTAGGTTGTGTGTGCTAAGGGTTTGTTGTATTTATCTTTTCATCTTGTAAATATATTTAGTTGTGTGTGTGTCTACAAACGGTCTCGTTTGTTCTTGATGACACTTACGTCATCGCTTTAGTACACGAACCTACACGAGAGCTCAAGGATTAAATAGCCTCGTTACAGGCACTTAAACGTGCGTACTGAACGCAGGGTAAGTGCACAGTTGAGTGCCTTTTTTAGGCCTTCAAATGACGGAGAAACGGGAGGAATGGAAGAAAGGTTAAACCCATCGTCGGGGCCAAAAACCACAGTGCCGAGTGAAAATATCAAATGCAGCATTGTGAGTTGCTTGACGAAGATTTACAGTGCGGAAGCTGGACCGTTTATCTCGATCGGGTTGATGCTGAGGCTACTTTTTGTGCCGCAATAGTCTGCACACATCACATTATTGTGCCTGAAAAAATATGCCACGTGTGCAATACTTTCTCGGGCTCATTTACCAGTTTCCTCGTGCGCCTCCAGTGCATCCTTGCTGGCGTGCCAACAAAATTCACAGCATGTCTGGGTTTCTAGATCGCTTCACCAAGGAAGAGCTTTCCGTATTGGTGAGAAAGTTTTCACCAACGAAGCGCATTCTGAGAGTTTCATTTACTAACTTGTTCGCATGCTGTGCATTTCATGTATCTTCGCAGAGAAATTCGGATATTTCATGTTCTCTAACTTTGCGTGCACACGTGCTCTTACCTGTAAGAACCTCCCTCGGTGTGCTGTGAAATCGTGTTCATAGTTGGTTTGCAATATGAGAAGTTTAACGAAGGTTCCGTACTGCTTTCATTTATTCTATGGAGTGTCGTAAATTTTTGGCACAAAAATTGGACACAGGTTGTTTTTTTCTAGAACCACTGCTTTATTAGAGGCACTGCAATTAAGAGCAAAAGTGCAATAAGAACTCTCCTAAAACTTCAGCTAAGGCAAGACTGTGTCGCTCTACTGACTGGTCTTCGCTTCGGACACTTCACATACGGTCTTTTCATAAAGAGGCTAGTCTTGTTTACGACTTGTATGGTTTACGTATGCTTGAAAGCAATCAGGTGGCACACTGTCTTTGTGGCTGTCAGTCAAATAAATCGTGTAGCTTGGTTTACCTGTAACAATAACAACGGTTACAGGAAGTATTCTACGTCATGCAACAAACACATTCATTGTAGCAATCTTCTGAACAAGGTAAATTCACTTATTTCTTACAAACGTAATTATTCTGTCAAAATCTAAGTTTACACATTTCTCCCTACATTTTCCATAAGCTACAAGGCTTAGCTAATGAAGGTAGTTAATTTCGAGGACTCGTTTCTTTTGTCTAGCGCACCCTATTGAAAATCAGCAGATAATGAAGACAAGGAACGCCTAGGGGGAAGCTAACTTTACCCCTTAGGTGTGTTGTTGTAATTGTGATTTAATTTTGAAGAAAGCAACGTGGACGAAACAAAACTTGCCGCCGGCAGGGACCGAACCTGCAACCTTCCGACTACGCACCCGATGCTCCTACCGATTGTACCGATTTACCTAGGCTGGCAGTCGACCCCTCGTCCACTTTATGGGGTGTTTAAAATGGCATACAGTTGACTGGCAAGAAGCGAGGCATAAACATCCCGAACAATACTTATTTCGATGATCCGGTCTTGCTTCGCACTAAGAAAAAACCGCCTGGCCTGCGCGGAACGCGAGAACAGTTACAGCGAAAGCTTGAAGAGCGGCCTTTCCAGAGCCTTTTTTAAAGACTTTTGGGACAACTACTACAAGCTCACTTTTATGATACCCACTACGCCATAAATCATCATAATTTTTGTGTAATGGGGAAGGGTCCACTGTGTCACTATTCGTCATTCTTCAGAAAAGCGCGGTATCCGCTACACACTTGTAAGGCATTATGTGCCCTTTGTTGATGCTGTGGCTGACGACGATGAAGAATTATGTCTGAGGCTTTTGTAATGGGTTGGCGCATTGAACGAACCACTCGTTGCGCAATTCGCATTGTGTGACGCCTCGTTGTTACTTTAGTGTTCTAGAACGCTTTATTACACATGTTAACGCGATTCCTTACCCGACATGAAGCCTCCATAGGGTCAGTTTGCAACGCAGTTTCAAGCGCCGGCGTAGCTCAGTGGTCGAGTACTGGGCTGCCGCGCAGAGGGCCCGGGTTCGATTCCCATTCTGTCAATGGTGTTTTTTATAGGTGTACTTTTTTCTTATTTCGTGCGATATTGGTTACGGACACCGGCGGCGGCGGCGGCGGTGGACAACTACGGCGCCAAAACGGCCCTTCTTGTGATCTCATAACAGCTATTGCTGTAAAACAGAAGAGGAGGGAAAAAATTGAAGGACACTTTGTACATTCCAAAGTGTGTTCGGCGAAAGCGTGTGGCCATTCCACTGATTATGCCATGTCTTTTTTCTTTTACACTCTCAGTGGCATAAGACACAAACCTAATGGGTGCGTGTTTTCTTCTTTAATTTTTTACCGCGAATCGCAGCGAGACGCGAGACTCATCTTCCTCCGTTCGCATGCGTTAGTATTTTCTCGCGCTTTGCGCATCGTGCAAACGCCATCCGCGTTCCAGCTCTTAAGTTGACGGACCCTTTGTAAATTGGAAAGTGTAGTCCGTGAACGCCTGGGTCCATTGAGACGGCGTCGGTCAGAATGATTGCAAACTCTGGTCACAGCGACGCTACGCAAGCAAAGCGCGAGCGCTATAGAGTGCGACGCGACCGGCGTCCGTCTGCGCATCCCGGCGGCCACCTGGCTCAGTGCCAGAGCTCGGATGGACGGACGGACGGACATGGACGGATGAACGGACGGACGGACAGACGGATGGATGGACGGACGGACGGACGGACGAACAGACAGACAGACAGACAGACAGACAGACAGACAAACAGACAGACGGACGGACGGACGGACGGACGGACGGACGGATGGACGGACGGACGGACGGACGGACGGACGGACGCCGGACGAAGGTCGGACGGACACCGGACGGACGTGAGCATGAGACATTAAAGACTTTCGCCTTAAAGATTACACCATCCACCGCTAAAGGGAACCATGTGTAGATGCGAAGCAGCGGGCGCTAACGCTTACACTGGCGGCGGCGTTGACGCTGGCGCTCATCGCAGCGTTGCACAGGAGAGAAACCTTGGGGGCGCAAAGCACGCAGTGATGGAGGGTTGTTTCCTACTGGAACATCCCAATCGCGGCTGGGCAATGAGAGACAGAAGACTCGGACTGGACACAGAGACCCGCAGTTCGCTTTTAGTTAACGCGCACGCTGCGAATTTTTCATCGTTCGGCAACGCACAGGGAGAAATCTCCCACCGGCACCACCTTGCAGGTCAAGATCCATTGCCATATATACGGGGTGGCCAGTGAACGGTTGTGCAGCGCGAGCAGTCGGTTTTTTCAACCAAGAAACTCGCTAGCAGACGCTGCCTGCGTCGGCGTTGCGTGGCGAGAGAGGGGGAGCGTAGGAGAGGAGAGAGGGGGGGAGGGGACGCGCATGCGCATTGGGGGGTGTGGTTGCCGCGGGGGGGGGATGCCTAGAGGAGAGAGATGGGGGGAGGGGACGCGCATGCGCAGTGAGGGTGTAGACGCCGCGGGGAGGGATGCCTAGAGGAGAGAGGGGGGGAGGGGACGCGCATGCGCAATGGGTGTGTAAACGGCCGCGGGCGGGAGGGATACCTAGAGGAAAGAGAGGGGAAGCACAGCAGAGGAGGTGCGTGGGGAGGGTTTGCGCATGTGCAGTAAGGGTGGTGAGGACGCACACCACCAGCACTACCGCCGGACGGACGGACGGACGGACGCCGGACGGACACCGGACGGATGGACACCGGACGGACGGACACCAGACGGACGTGAGCATGAGACATTAAAGGCTTTCGCCTTGATAGTTGAGGCCTGCAACATCGCATCTGGGGAATTTATCGCATGTGTTTGAGCTCCAACTTTGTCGCTAAGCAAGGTAGAAATTAAATTCTTAAGCGACACGTTCCCGCCCTTGCAAAGGCAAACAAAACTGAGGAGTGCTGCACAGCATTGACTCGCGCACCATGTTTGATAGTGGCTACACTTCTTTAGGTTATCACATTTCTATGTTCACACTTTCACCCCTTTTTTCGTTCTCTTTCCTTCTTTCGTGGGGAGGCCAGAAATGGCGCCTTACGAAAGATTTACAGTTCATAGTTTACGCCCAACTGTCCTGGTTGTGTTTTTTTTCTGTTCTTCACTTAGTGGAGGAACAGAAAATCCATGAACGCCCATGCAGCGCAACATTCCGCAACATATGTCTACGCTTTTCTTCCAGCGCAATGTCACTTCATATATTCCGCCCGTAAAATCCATGGTTTCTTCAAATTGCTTCAATACTGGACTTAGCTTGCTGCCACAGTCAATGGCGTCTGATATTCCTGAGCTCTCGAGCTTCCGAAATGAACGGATGAATTCATCGCTCTCTTGTGCATCCGTTTTCTATACGCAGAGAAAATCCGCAAATCTGTTACGTCCGATACCATGCTGCCGGTGTGGCCTTGAAACCTCCACCCATGCTTGGAGTTCATAGCAATATGTTTCTAACTCCTTGCGCATTCGAGCGACCTCTCCCGTCATCATCGCCCACATTTAGTCGGAAACGATGAGATCGCTTACGACTTCTTCCCCGACAACGGGTCCGTATAGGAGTTGATCGGTGATGCCTTTTCCGTACCTCTGGATTTCCGCAACAAATGGTGAGCTTATTGTACTTGCCTCGATATTTTGGCATACATGCGGAATTTCTATGGCTTGTAAAGAAACTTCCACTTGTATTAACGGGCTCCGCAAACGGAGCCGCACAACACGCTGCTTTTGCGCTGCTCGACCTGACCTGCCTGTGAATTTGTTGATGACAATGACGGTGGATCCCACGCATAAGAACGTTAGCTGCTTTGTTAGCCTCTCTGTGAGGAATGTGCGTTGACTGCCTTTGTCTGGCACCCCTGGTATACCGTCATGCAACATCTGTTATGACCCAATCCCAAAACGTCCGCAGAAAGAACCGTGTCGATGTATTCTAGAGGGTATGCTGATTGTTTTCTAGAGATGCACACAGAAGTATGTTCGTGCTTGCTTTGCTCGCCGATAATCTTGCATGTCCTGCCGGTGTCGCGTGTCCTTTGTCCTAATTTCTGCGGAACACACACGCTCGTCGCACAACGTTCTTGAGCGGCAGAACACGTCATCTTGAGCCCACAATCACACGCCTTCTGACATTTAGTCGTGCATCGAAATCACCTCATATAAGCTGATAAAAGGCGATTCTTTTGCTGTAGCGGGAAATCCAGCGAACAGTCTTCAGTCGAATGTTGGTTCGATTTGCAAAACACACAGTTCTCGGGTACTTTCATAGCATTGTTATGGAGAATTGAAGACATGGGTTCAGAGCCAGAAACCTGGTGCGCATTGTTTAGCGCATTCTCATTATGCCTCTCTTTTTCTATGGTTCATGGGCTCACCTTTCTCTAGGGTCTCCACTTCGGTGGACAAAAAATTCAATAGGCATACCGGCTCCGTGATAGTGAATGCACCTCGCGCGTCGCCCAGTTGGCGCAAGACCGATGATACTGCACAAGGATATCGTGTGGTAAAACCCACATCATTATGTCTTACAATTTGCGGAAAAAGACGTATTTCCCACCCCAAGGGTCTCTAGTCGTTGGATGTTGATGACGACCTGGTCGTGCAGCTTGCGAAGGGTTGTCGTGTCGCTTGAACGGGCTCAAGGTACGTACGAAGCCTGAAGAACTTCTCCGTTTCGAGTCTAGTTTTATCACCGAAGCATTTCTTGAGTATGTCGATGTGGCGTGCTTGTAACAAGCTTTTGTGGTTGGCAGGCCCACAATAGGTAAAGCTACGTCGCCCCTTAAGAACCTCAGGTAGTTGAACTTCAGGCCCTCCGCTCCGGTGGTTCATCTGGTCAAATTGATTTACTTAATTTTGCAGCAATGCATGATAGCCATGGCGCTGAATCAACAGGTGGAAGTACGCAGATCAGTAGGATCCCATCGCTATAGGTACTCTAGAAGCACAACGACAGAGGTGAAATAACAGTAATAACAGTACAAAATGAACGGCATGTGTACTTGCATACATTAAAAAAACCAAGTAGCACGTTTTACGAACACAAGATAATGAAGATTAATTTTACATAATGTTCGAAAATAAAGGGAGCCGACTAATTCAAAAACGCTGCGTACATACAAGCAAATTCAATAGAAACACTATTAACACTAACGAATACATTCCACTATAAGCAGATCAACGATTAAGAAATATCACATTACTGTAACAAAGGAAAACAACATAACAGCTGCAAACCGTCTAGAAAGAATATTTTAGATTGCATTTTAAATGTGAGCAGGGATGTAGTTATTCCAATGATGTCCATTAAAGATGAATAATTGCTCAGTAAATTAGAAACTTCCCATTTTAGTACCTGAGTGCCTTAATTTCTTCTTGTTCGTACCTTTAAAAAGTTCAGGTTCTAACAGGATATGTAGTTGTACATATTGTGAGCATGAGGAAATGAAGTTATCAAGATTTGTTTTGTGTTCAGAGGAAGCGACTTCATCAAATATTATAAAAATAATGTTCATATGCCGTCTTTTTTAAAATACGATACAGTGTGAACACAGAGATAGATTGTTAATGCAGCGAATGCTTTTTTTTCTCCACAATGCTCATAAGTTAGTTTTACATATTACCCCACAAACTAGCAAACAGTAATGTAAAAGGGAGTGAATCATTGCAAAATAAAACTGACGCTTTATTTTTATCGGTACTAATTCACGACGCCTATTCCACATTCCAAGCCACTGCGGTATATTTCGTTTATATAGTTAACATGTGAAGTCCGTTATAGGATTTCATGATAAAAACTGGAGAAACTTATGCTCCAAAGCGCCTTCCAGTGGTTCAGACTCAATTGTTATAGCACCATCTGTGACAACCGGCTTATAAATAGATTAGGTATTATGAATTTTGTCTTTTTGACGTTTAGGAGCAGTTGATTTGCGTGTAGCCACAGAGATAGATTATTTAGCCATGTGTTGATTACTAGGACCAGTGATGATATCTTGGAGGATGAGAAAAATTGTTCTCGGAAGTTGTTCCACCGACACAGATCAACAGCAAATGGGGCGATGGTAGCTTTGTACCAGCTTTGGTAGCTTGGTACCAGAGACTCCAGCGGTACTGGCTACTGACCAAGCTTGAAGCTCCGGCGGTGATGCCGTGGCTGTAACAATTCAGTCACGCTTGCTACGCAGCTCACTCATGACACTGTCAGCATTGGCTTTGTATTCAACGATGGTGTTGTGCTCTTCAAATTCTTCATCCGCTATGTGGTCTTCTAGCTCCTCGTTTATTTGTTTAAGCGCATCGTTGTTCGCCTTGAGACGTCCGTAAATGGCGTTCAGGTGATCAATGGTGGCTGTTGCATCGCCGAGGATCGCTACAGGTCAGTTCACTCGTAGCCTTCCATGGTCTCTGGTAGTATTTCCAGGATCTCCGGCACCAAATTGTTTAAAATGACATATTGCTCTCTGGTAAGAAGCAAGTTTTGAACATCACGAAGAATATTTATTTTCAGCTGTTATGGATAATACTAGCTGCAAGGGCTCGTGGGCACAGGCTTCATTGTGAAAGGAGGCGCTTCAACACCGGTCTGATACGGTGCTGCACCTAGACGGCGGTGGCCGTCCCCTCGTCCACTCTATGGCGTATTTATGTGCCCGAAAACCTAGGAGTTTTCGTCAGTGGCTCTTGAAGCCATGACAGCCAGTGTGGAACACTCTTTTGTGTCGCCAGCCGGCGTCATGTAGCAAGTGAACTTTTAACGAGTGGACAATAGGCGAATAAACACGGAGGTACCACCTGAAGTCATCAAGTCAGCCGAACGAGACCCTCGCTAGGAGGAATGAAGGAAGCGAATGTCGGCGGCTAGTTTCGTTTCATTGACACAACCTTAATGAAAACCAGCAGACAATGAAGCTGTAATGACAAGGAGCACCCAAGGGCTGGAGGTTAACAAGGCGAGCGAGGCGGAGGAAGACGACGACGGAATAGAACAGCCTGCCCGCAGCAAGGGTGATGTCTCTGTGTCGTTCTTTTACAATGGCGCAGTCTACGAACCGAAGTACGAACCGCGAGCGGCGTTCGCGAGTAGGAAAGCCCTCAGCAGCGATGACCCACGGGGACGCGCTTACGGACGCGCTTAAGAAAGGGATATGAGAAGTTGATTGTACTGTTATAATTGTATTGTATAAATTGCAATCCAGATGTGAAGAATGTAAAGTGGACGAAAAGACAGCTTGCCGCAGGCAGGAACCGAACCTGCAACCTTCGGATTACGCACTGGCTGCCTCACCTATTGCATGCAAAATAAATACCTGATAATGTGGGCGAGGGAAAGAATGCCACCATAATTGACTTTCTGAAATCATTGGGCTAGTAATCCGAATGGTCAAGTTCGATGCATGCCAGTGGCACCTTCTCTATTTTGTCCAGATTACGACAAGCTTTCGTAAACTGCGCGAGAAGACGAGGACACAAGTAAGAAAACATTCAGAACACCACCAGCGGAATACTTATCGGAATTCATATCAGAATTCATATCGGAATTACTATCAGACACTTAAAAAAGTACAATTAACGTCCTCTACACTTTGATTCACTCCATTACCTACAGCTTTTCATTTAGGCTGAAGTGAGTGTTACTCAAAAGAAGTACGGCGCAGTTCACAAACAGAGGGTCCTATGAAAACGATTGGACGAAATGGGAAAGAAATTTCTTCCTGGAATAGTTAAAATGCCTAAATGGTTCTTCCTCCACAGGAGGCTGATTTTTAAACATCGGAAATTTTCTTTAAAGGCAACTTGTTTGGTATAAAATAATAAGTTACAGAAGTTTTCTATACGAAAGAGGGACTTCAACTCTTTCCATCCCTCCATTTCTAACAATAAAAAATTAAAGCACGATGTTTGTTACACCAACCGGAGCACTAAAAAAAATTGACGGCAGATCCACGAGGTGAATGATGATGAGATTGGGCGAAGCTCCTGGAAGTAATCATCGGTTAAACCGTGAAATTTCTTCCGTTAATTCGCCCGATAAAAATGACGTGAAACGATTGATTAAATGTTTTATCAAACTTTTACTGCTGGTTTCCGTTGTCCTTTCATTATGACCGCTTTGTGGTCGGTGAAATGTAAGCTAAGTGGTTCTTGCACTGGTTGCAGCGGCATCCTTATCCATACGAGCACACACCGACGGCAACGAGCATCGTCAACTACAAACCTGTATCGCGATATGGTTTTGATTATAAAACCATTGCTTTAGAAAACACCTGGTGTCTTTCGTTAAGCAGCTGGCGTCTTTTCGTTTTGCTTTAGAAACATCTGGCGTCTTTTTCGTTTCGCTTTTAGAAAACATCTGGCGTCTTTCGTTGGTTTATTTCATCAATCAACGGCGTTTGGAACAAAATTTTTATTGTTTAATCACGCACAGTGATTGCCAATGGCTGCTAATGGGGAATGAGAGACGGAAGTATTCGGCTTTTAGTTAACGCGCACGCTGCGAATTTTTTATTGTTCAACAACGCACAGGAGAAATCTCCCACCGGCACCACCTTGGAGGTCAAAGCGTAAGACTGGTTACGCACCACGACTACGACTACGACGAGGGACGAACGGGTGCCGCTTTAAGGAGCTTCGCCCCTAAAATAAGATTGATCGAAAAAATCGAAAGGTGCATTTAATTATGATAGATGCAGAATACTGGCAGGTTCTGGAAGGAACAGCCACCTTTTTTGTCTCAGTCGAGTAATTAATCGTCCCCAGCCCTCCACCGGAAGCTCTTTGCACCTCAGCCGACTTTGCTCTGCCTCCATGATGAACTCATCTTTTACGATGTAGCGATTTCATGTGATTACGCCATCTAATGTCACGTTGTACAATGCTTTCATTTTGTCACAAATTTATTATTTTTTTCACGCCATAATGACGCCATATGGTGACGTCATGCCCTGATTATGACATTTTGCATTACTCTTTTGGACGCCGCTTACGCTGGACGCCGACGCAGCGGGACACCGCCGATGGTCGATTTTCAAGTTTCATGAGGCATCTAAGAATATCGCCCTAATATCTGCTGCAAAAGATTGTTCTAGAGTCCAGCCATGAGGAATCTTTGCTTAGTAAACGCAAAAGTGGTTTCTTGTAATTCTGCAGGCATAACAAAATTGAGATAAACTGAGCTCCCCATGTGCAGCAGGAAAGTGGTCACGGGTTGCAAGTTATCCTGCCGGTAGCATTTTTTAAATGCGAGTGCATTTCTTAGTCGGGCTATGTCAGGCGGCGTTGTCCGCGGACGCCGCCGCTCTCACTCCCTCTCCCATAGCAACAGCTGCGGGCGCGCGCGCTTTTCCTCGCCCCCTAGCAACCGGAGCATGTGGTGCGAGAGAGTGTAGGAGAGGGTAGGTGCAGTGCTTCGCCGCTTCTCTCGCCGTTCGCTCTCTCTCCTCCCTGCGCCCCACTCTCCCGTCCGCTCGCGCCTCACTCTCGACTTAGGTGTGGACACTCCCTCCCACAGCGCGTCCAGATAATGTTCGGCGCTTTCGGTCTCTTTAGTACCCCACGTCGCAGCGTCCCCACGCAATTGCGGCCGGCGTATGTACTACAGAGAACGAGCTGCGCACGTGCGCACGTAGCGTCCGTGCCTAATGCGGAGGCAAACGCGGCATGCGTTTCTAGCTCTAGTTGGCTAACCTTATAGTTGCCAGCGTGCACGGTGATTTAAAAATATACAACGAGATAAAAGAAAGAAAACCGTGCGTCCGCCTCGTCGCGTTCGGTCCCTTTAGGCCCCCCGCGTCGCAGCGCCCCTTCGCTTTAGTGGCACGAAAATGCGGCCAGCGCATGTACTAAAGCCGAACATTAATTATCTGGACGCGCTATCCGTCGAGACGGGCGGAGAGTGTCCACACCTAAATTATTTTTCTTACACCGTGCTCTCGACCGTTCGCTGGCTGGGCGCCTCTCAAGGCGATGGCAGAAGTCGGTGAAGGCCAAATCTCTCGGAGCATGGAATGGATTCGCAATTCCTCACGATTCCCTTCGGGGAGGTGGGGGCATTTTTTATGGATAGTGCGGGTGTGATGTTTAATTACACCTTGAATGACTAATTAGTCCTGTAAAAATAGATACGGTAGGCCTGTCTCAAACAAAAAGATGACGATGTCCGGATAATCTAAAATCAACCTGGGTGCAGCTGCATTGTATGAATGACACTTTAACTCCGCAACTCTTCTTAAGGAGAGCGCGGCAAAAAAAAAGAACGAAAATAAAAAATAACGCAGCCTCGTACTAGTGGTACCTATCCTGGCCCAGCAGCGAAGCTCGACAGTGATTCTCATTTCTCTTTATTGTTTCCTTTCTTGTTATTCTAATTCTTTCTTTATCTCTCTGTTTTTAGATGCGAAGCATCTTATACTCGGGGCTGTGTCCGTCCCTCCCGCGTCCCGCGTCCGGTCACTTTCATGAAGTAGGGAAGCAGCCACTATGCGAACCAGACACTGTAGTACAATAAGGCCGTCAACCACCATCACAGTCATGAGAATCGTGGCAGAGAGCACAGAGTGGCTGCTTATCAATGGCTAGGCAGGTGGTGGGTGCAAGCAAAGGATAACGCGCTGTACCGGTGGTGTCTGTCGCCCACATTGACTCCATTCCTTGATCTTGCTCGCATGTGTTTGCGGGGGGCTTTGTCCGTCCCTCCTTCCGGCGTCCCACAGCCCCCTCTCTCTCCTCTCCTACGCTTCCGCCCTTCCTCTCCTCTAGGAATCCTCTACTCTACGAAGCGGTGCCCGCGTCCCGTTGACTTCATTCCTTGATCTTGCTTGCATGTGGTTGCGGGGTTTTGTCCATCCCTCCTTCCCGTGTTCCACACCCCCCTCTGTCTCCTCTCCTACGCTCCCCACCTTTCTCTCCTCTAGGAATCCTCTACTCTACGGAGCGGCACCCGCGTCTCGTTGACTCCATTACATGATCTTGCTTGCGTGTGCTTGCGGGGGGCTTTGTCCGTCCCACACCCCCCTCTCTTTCTCCTCTCCTACGCTCCCCCACCTTTCTCTCCTCTAGGAATATTTTACTCTACGGAGCGGCGCCCGCGTCCCACAGCGCATGCGCGTCCCCTCTCTCTCCTCCCCCTACCCCCCCCCCCCCCGTCCTCTGCTCTAGAATTCCTCTACTCTACGGAGCGGCGCGCACGACAGGTGGTGCAACAGTTGCATACTCCGCTGGGGGGCGCCACGGTAGTTCCGCGGTATGAAAATGACGGAGCGCGCACGCGCCTCATTCTCTCTCCTGTGCAGCGCCGCAATGAACGCCCAGGCCGCTGCCGCGAAACGGGAGCGGCGACGTTTCTCCCGCTCAAGCTAACCATCTCCCCGCTGCTTCGCATTCACACATGGTTCCCTTTAGCGGGAGATGGGGGAAGTTTTTCTCAGTCTCTTTCATGTCTCTATTCTTTTATAATTATTTTTTTCCCTTGCGTCTCCCTCTTACTAAATTTTTCTCTTACTTTTTTTCTGTCTCTTTTCATGGCTTTCCCTGGAGTCTTTCTATTTAATTATCTCTCTCCTTCTATTTCTATATATATATTTCAGTGTTTCTGTCTTTCTTCCTCAGTCTCACTAACTGTTTTTTTCTTCAATCTCTTTCGGTCCGTTTCTTTGTATGTGTTTTCATATTGATTTTCATTTTTAACTATTTTTCATTCACCTTTTTCGGTTGCTCTCTCTATTTCTCTGTTTCTCTTGTTTTCAATCTCTTTTATCGATCTGTCTCTTTCTGTGTCCTTGTACTCGTTCTCATGCCCATCTGATTTATTTCGTCTCACGTCGGACAAATCAGCGCACCATGATAGCGCGTGCCGAGGCACGTGCTGCGGAAGAAAAGCAGAAGATGAAGAGATAAAATAAAGTGCATGCCCCGGAGTTATTGAGCTGGACGCCCTAGGAAAAGCCGCGTGCGCTGCTACGCGACTCAAGATGCCATATAATGAAGCGGTCATTCGTGATGATGGTAGTTTCAGTTACCACCTCGTAGTTGACCGCAAGCTTTGAGATCTCCCCTGTTAAAAGTTTTCTGAGGTATAAATGATTAGGTAAATCTGATAATGAACACATTAGAAAGGAAACGATTGAAAGAAACCGTTCACTTTAAATTCGATAAATTTTCGTTTTATTTTTCACACGCAGAGCAAAGCTCAGAAAAAAAACAATTGGCCGCGTATCTGCGTGCTTCGCTGCAAATGTCGTCGAAAGACGATAGTCTTGTGCCGGTCGTACTACTATGTTTTGCCTTGCCTGAGACAGCATAAAAACACTAGGGTCTTTAGAATTGCGTACCTATGTATTTTCTAATAAAGAACACACGTCCTGACACTTACATATTAATGTTGTGCCTCAGGAATGCGTAGTATTTGCTTTTTTGATCGAATATGTTCACAAATATGAACGCGAACACCAGTTAAAGATGGCTGGGCGTTCAGAAAGAAGTTAAACTTTGGCCGAGAAGCTTAATCGGGTTACCGACAGACAAACAGACAGGAGAGACATACAGACCAAAATTTTTGCGTTTAAGTACCCCAAGAAAGACTATCGTCTTTAAAAACTAAATGTATATCAATATGTAAACACTATTTGCCCGTACCAGCTATACAACAACGGAACATGTCTCTCCAATGAGAAGATATTCTTACCAATCACGGCAAAAACTATATGTCTCATCATTCAAGAATTTTTCAAGATTTGGGGAGACCTGACCACGAGAGCTTGACGTCAGCGCAGGGAACGCGTTTGATAAGAAAATTATAACGAAGTAAGAAAAGTCGATTAAACATAACGTGATACTCAAACGAACGCTTGTATGCCATCAGTGCACCGAGTATCACATGGCGTCAGTGTAGCATGACGCCATTGACAAAGTCACGAAGAGACACCATCATGACGTGACATATAGCCACAAAATTTTAGGCTATTTCTGAAGTCCCATGCTGACGTCATCTTGGGAGAGGGTTGCTTGGTCAAAGGTCTGCCGGTCCTGGAGGCCATACAAAACTGTGCGAGCGAGAGAAACCTTGCAATGCCTCCAACTCTTTGGGCAGCTCAAAGGCATATTAAGTGCAGAATGTTTTCTGGGATAGGAATAAGATTAATACTATCGACTGAGAAGAAAATAAGAAAATATCAGTATCGCTTTTGTATTCGACCCATCTAAGGTGAATGCATAAGGGACAGTCTCACGTTCGAGCTCTCTTCATCAATGTTGACGAAGTATTATAATTGAAAAAAACCAGCATTGGGAGACACCTGAAGTGTACTTACGAGAGCAGTAGTACGGCTCTGGTTCTAAAAAAAGAAGGGGGGGGGGAGAGAACAATACAGTGAATTCTTGTTAAGGTATGTCGCCACCTTTTTGGAAATCTTTTTAGATTTTGATCCTAAACATATTGTTTTGTATTTGCCTTAAGAAGAGCTGTTGAAAAAGACACTTCAAGTATGTTAGACAAGAAAAGTGCAACTAATCACAATTTAATTACAGAAATTAGGCAAAATATGTGCATCACGCGAAGAGTGATAACTACGGATTCCGTGATACAAAATAAAAATGTCGTGGAAGAAATGTAGCTCTTCATTAAGGCTGTGCAATGAATTAGAATCTTTGCGCTGTCGTCAATATTATGCATACTGTGGCCGAAAAACCCAAAATTGTGTAGTCTCAGATGGTTGTTTTAGTCAAAACCTTATAACAGCAAAAGTTATTGGTTGTTTTCAATTATCCCAGTTCATTGCATAGATTAATGTTCCAGAAAAAAGCACGGGAAGTTTTATTGAAAAATATTGTATCATTCAAAAGTTATGACTTTTCACGCAGTAAAAAAACGACTAAAAATGAAGTTTTGAGAAAAACAAGAAAGAAGTTTTCCAAACGTGTTATATACATCATTGGAAAGCTGTGCGATGCTAAAAGCCGCGAGGCTCTCATAGCTGGGACCTTCCTTAGCTGCCACGAGTCCACCGTTACGTGGTTTAGCCGCTCCCTAGTTTTTTAAGCTTGCTTTTGTCAGCCACTGACTGGCAGCTGGCGATCTTCTAGGCAGTTCGGTTCCTGCTGAGACACGCTACCGTGCTGCAGTAGCCAGGATTGACACTAGCCTGCCTCAAGATACGCATTGTGCCAGTATTTCTATTGACGAACTGACATACAATCTTACAGTCCAAACGAAAAAATTCTCGCGCCTGTATGGAGATCTTTAGGGACACATTGCCACAGCATCCCATTGATGCATTCATTCACGTTTTGAGTTTTCCCGCCGACATATTTCCTCAAAATATATCGTCTAAACAGAGCTCTGCATACACAGCCTTATCTTTGTTCGTTATCATTTTGTAAAAACCTCCACTGTGCTTGTATTGTGCTGTGCCCAGAGCTTTGACTCGGTTGCAGGCTCACCAAATTTTCACACTTTGCGTTTCGGCCTTTGTTTCACTGGTAACTTAGCCATATCTTGTTATATTCTGTAAAACAACAATCTGGGACATTGAATTGACGAAGAAATAGCTTGCACAGTGGTACTACAGCTCATCGGTGCAGTGTAAACACGGTGTCACTTCGTGTGTCCCCACACGGCAATTAGCGTAATTCGAATAAAAATTGGCCGTGATTACCACTGCTCAATCTTATCAAGTTTTAGCATACTTCACCACCAACTTATCTAAATGTACCCTGGGAACTTTTACTGGTTAAAATGTAGGTTTTGTTCTCACAAAATATCAGTTTCGGTTTCAGGGAGGTCTACTTGTAGTTGTAAAAACCAACACAATTTTTGAACAGAGCCAGGTAGAGATGTCATTTTTTCTGCAGCACAATTCTGAATGTCTGTAGATTCTTATAATAACAAAAAGTGAAGTTCGCTTGTTTTTTTGAAAAAAAACGTCATTTTCAATGGTGGCGACATACCTTAATTTAATCGATACATTATTATGATACCACGTCGAAGTGAGCCTGGGAAGAATTGTATCATGCCTACATATCGTTTCACATCCTGCCTGCCACTCATTGTTTTTGATCGATGTCCACAGGATGTGGCAGCTGCATTAAATTGCTTTCTCTCTCTATTCTTCTTTTTTTCGTACTCGTGGGCGCTTGCAATGTAGGAGCACACCCCGATGATGCATTCTACGAGTTTATTTGCTTCAGCGCTTGAATATTGGTTGGAATATTGCACTTTAGGAATTTTTTATTAGTACGAATGCTGATGGCAATAAGTACTTTTTCTGGGAAGGGCATAATTACGAGTTGGCTTGTTTTCTGAAGTTTTACAAACATAAACTCCCCGAACGTACATACAGGTTTTTCTTCAGCAGTGGCGCAGTGTGTGAACGTTTTTTCACACTGCCAATAAGAAATATTCCTATCCCCTTTCTGTCACGGCGTACACAATTGTGTACGCGAACTTCGGAGGCACGTCACACGGCGCCTGTTTCTTCAAATGGTCTGAAACTCAGTGTGTAGATTACTACAGGCTTCCTGAGTGGACAACTAGCGATTATTTAACTTCATAGTGCTGCGTATTGCTGCAGCGGATCACTTTGCTGGAGACACTACCATGTTCGACGATCGTTCGACGTGCCGCGTTCCCGGAGCAACGCCAACAGTATTTTTTTTCTCAGCTCGAAACGAATACAACCAAAAAAAACTGTGAGTGCATTTCGGGCCTAATACTTGATTCTTTTTATGTAAGTATTGAAGCTGACTGATAGCAGAATAATTAAATAATTATTTACACGCTAATTTACTTTAATCACTGAAACTCACACAAAACAACACATTCCTTGATTTCCTTTCTTGGAATGTAACACTGAGTGCCTTGGAATTATGCCATGCGAATTTGATGCATTTGCAGATGCGCAGCTTAATTAGAGACTGAAGGGGCTATAGTAGCAGTCATCCAGATCGTGTGCGTACAAAACAGTTTATGTGCGTAAATTATTCTTAAGTGAAAGAAAATTGACGCATGATGTACAGGTATGTTTCTTCGGTACCGGAGCGCGCGCACTAACGACGGAGGGGACAAAGAAAGGAGAAGAGACACAAGGTAACAAGGAATACATACCACGTTTCGAACGCCGGAGCAATGTTGAGTTATCTATTCCTGTAGAAGTAGCAAAAATTCAGCAAGTTCAGAATACGCTAATGAGATGTGCACGCCGTTCAAAATTTGTGCGTGATGTTGGCGAAAAAAGGAACCTAGTTAATTCACTCGAGACAAAGTGTCTAAATAATAAACACATTGATAAATGACGGCATCAAGCGTTTACCCATCTGAAAAAATACGATAATAGGTTTTCACTTACGCTGAGTGTCGTTGAGGTAGCAGCAAGGTTCTAAAAAAAACGAAGAAATGGAAGTTATATATCATCACTTACCAAACTCATTCTGTTTAGGTTAATGCAAAGTGTAAACAGGAGTGTGAATCTGAGCGATCATTGCACATTATCGTATCTCTTTTCGTCTATGTGCTCTCAGGGCAGTAACTAACGTTATTAGAGACTTATACAAACATAAAAAACAAGCCTTCTAGAGCCACCAATAATGCATTATGAAAATCTTGCGCACACAACACGAAGCCACAACGAAGAGTTCGGCAGAAATTCGTTGTGTCTTCGTGTTCTGTGCGCAAAATTTTCATAATGCAGCGAAACCAACTACCCCGAGAATGGTGATTATTATGTATTGAGTGCTTCCTGGTTATAATGGAGTCTTGTCTATAAATAGTAGAATAGGTGCTTTAAAAGACCCGCGGCAGCCCCGCGTGAGTGCTTCTAAAAGCTGTGCCCTGCGGCGTTTCCGTTTTATTCCACCAATAATGCTTTGTCAAAGACGGCGAGACGAATGTGACATGATGAGTCTCTGACCAGATGCATCAAGATGATTCTCTCCCAGAAATGTTTTAAAACTGAAAACAGTAAAGCACGGTTGCACCGATGCATTCACTTGATGAACAGTCGAACATGTCAAGTGCTTGCACGTGAAAAAAATAATTCGCCAACGTCGAGTTCATTGACTACTATTTTTCACAGACGGGTACAAAGCAGCACTGCATAACCGCTACTGAAACCTGTTTATAGCAATTCCCTTAATCAAATGTAGGCGTTTCGCGATGCCATCAAGAATCTTTGGATATCGCGGCCTCTTTTCTTCTACTTTCTGCTTTTACGAATGTTTATTTGCGCTTCACTGAACTATTGCATGAGCAAACCAAGAACGATGAATTGTCATTACCTCCAGGTAGAACGGCTATTGAGCATGCAGCCCTCTTTTCATCGAGGTAGTTATTGTTAAGGTACTGGATAAAATGCTGACGACCTTATGCCACCGCCGTAGGTACCGATACACTGGCTTCTATGTTCACATTTCTGCAAAGTACGTCTCTTTGAAGCACATATTAGCGAGGACATTATCTGGGTTTTTACCACAGGGGTCTAACGTTGACTCTCAAATCTTTCATTTTTATAATCTCTCAAGCTACACCAGTTGTGTCCACACAAATATTATTATTTCTCTTATTTTTCTTGTAAGGCTATCGCCTAACCTGTTTTTTTCTGAACGCTAGGAGAATGCCTTGTGTTACATCAATTACAATATTATTAAACCCCACCTGTTCTTAACTTTAGCATATCTTATAGTTAGATAAAGATAACTTAGTCTTCCTTTTTTTACCTTCAGAATGATGATTATTATGTATTGAGTGCTTCCTGGTTATAATGTCGTCTTGTCTATAAATAGTAGAATATGTGCTTTAAAAGAACAACGGCAGCCCCGCATGAGGGCTTCTAAAAGATGTGCCCTGCGGTGTGATGAGCATAAAAAATGGGTGCGCGGGCAAATGCATGTGTGCCAAACTTCTGAGGCAAGCCTTAATAGAGAATCCTTTTTGTTTTTGGCCACAAGGTGTTACAGTAATTCCGGAAATTTGAAGTTTCTTCCAACAAAAACTAACGCCAACTGTCTCCTTTGGCAACTTCATGATAAAGAAAGTTAAGGCAAAAGCTGTTCTTTTTTATATAAATAAAAAAAGCACACGGGAAACTCGGCAAGATAGCCGGTCAGATAGCCTTGCGAACAGCTAGATTTAACAGAATCCGTGGATGGCATCATATTTTAATGCTTCCTTTCGCGAGCCAGCTCTTCCTTCAATAAGAAATTTCTTAGGCAATGTTGAAAGGCGCATTTCTCAGCATAGTTATTTCGTTTTCATGACATAGAATACAGTCTTGAGACAAGAGTTTTACATTCATCATGGGATCGATGGAACCGCTCTCATGGAACATACGGAGACAGTCAAGCCATCGAACAACGATCCCATGTGCATTTATTAACGCTTTTACAACGGCGAGCTGGCCAGAAAAAATTTACACATAACGAGTAACACGCTAACCAACTAAATACATGATGCCAATACAGCACACAGACACGATAATGCAAACAGAACAACACAACACATACAATGTACTGCGAATGTGGTGTCGCCTACGTTCGACTCACCACGCTAGTCCGTAGAATGCGAGCGCCGTTAATTGTCCCCAGGGACCGGACGCGCGAGACATCGCTGCACGAACGCTGTCAAACCCCAAAGAGACCGAGCGATCCTCCTCAATGGGAACGCGTAATCTGACTTGCCCCAGACGGCACTGCTGCCCCCCACCTCATGAAGATAGCGTCATGTTTCGTGGTGGCAACTAGCTGCGCTTACTACAGCGTGCGCGTATCATGAGGGGAAAAAGACTTTACAGGCGGTGATAGCACGCCCACATGCCCACAACTTTTAACCTACACATGAAAAAAAAAACTTAAAAGAAACAGCCACACAAGCTCTACGGAAGAAGACAACGCATGTGGCGTAAATGTCCCTAAAGAATGTCTGTTCGCCGCGACACCGCCGCTTGTGGACATTGCTGCACTAGTTCGACGACATGGCCTAAGCCCAGGACCCCCAAAGCCCACGTGAAAGTCGGCGTGAGAAAGCGTCGCGCGCACCGACACGTCTTCTGGTTTCGAGCAGCACTCGTGAGGACGCCGGCTTGAAGGCAGTTGGGCAGCGTCACAGGCATGTTCACTTCCCGAGATGCCTCGACCACCCTCCTACCCAGACAGCACACAACGTATTGGTTTACGCAGGCTATGCGAGGCCCAGTCTCGGCCCAATGTTGCCGGCAGTGAGCCATTATTGGCTAAGCCGTTGAACTTGGCCGGCAATACTGGGCCGGATTTGCCGCCATTTATCCAATATTGGCTTTACACCGGCAACAATGGGCTTGGTTTGCCGCTGTCCCACCGATATCGGCTGAGCCAATGCCTTTCATCGGCAAATATTGGGCCGGTTTTGGCGTTCTTCAGCCTATGTCAGCTGAGCCATTGGCTTTCACCAGCTAGTATTGGGCCACTTTTGTCGTTTTAGGGGCGAAGCTCCTTAGGGCATAGGCTAGTCCGGCGCCGTCCATCGTAGCCACCGTATAGTGGAATGCACCCAATACACGTGATAACGATGACGATGACGCTGATGACCATGAAGAATAAGCGCGTTCCAGACCACACATTCTCTTTCTGCCACGGATGAAAACGATCGTGAACGCGCTCTTGCCCTCGAAAGGCAAAACGGCAGCGCCGACAACAAACGTTCCCCTGAGCTTAATGTAAATAATGAAACATTGTGTATATACTGTTTGTATAATCACACCACACCCCCCGCGTTTGTGTGTCAGGTCTTTGTATGATGATCGAGTGGGCAAAATTTACGGAGGATTGACGGTTTAGCAGATTACCTCCGGAGCTTCGCCCACTCATCATCATTCACTTCATGGATATGGCGTGATTTTTCAGCCAACCTTCGCTGAGCCGGTTGCTTTCAGGGTCTAATATTGGGCACAGCACAGTTTGCCGTCCTTCAGAGTGTAGAGGTCAGTGGCAGTATTTTGCCGGGAACCATACATCCTATTTATAGCGCTATATCCCTTACATCCTTTCAGCCACTGACTGTGTGGGGCCACTGCTCATAAACTACACGAATAGTTTCCGATCTGTAGATGTCCACGTATTTACAAACGCGCATGTTGTGGTCGAGCATAACAAGCGCATTTGCTACAGTGATGCGCCATAATTTTACCTTGTGAAAGTAGTAAAAAGCTCAACAAGGGGGTGTCGCTGACGTAATAGTTGATTACTTGAGAAAAATAGTTATGGCCCCTTCCCCAACCCTGTCGTGCAGCGTCATAGTCGCGAAAAATTGCTTGATCTGGCAAGGAAGGGTAGCTGGACCGACGTCGTTGTTGCGGTACGGGTTTCCTCGCTCCGGCCAGCAGAATTCTTCAAGAAGCGTCGGTCTGTGGACATGTGTGGAGGAAAGTCAATAACGTTTGCGCGAGAGATACGCGGCAAGCTCCAGGCACTGTTTTCGGCAGAGATCACCGTAGCTAGCAGCCAGTGGCTCCATGCTTCCATATTGGACTCACTCGCTTCATACAAGAACACGCGTTGACTGATCTTTCGTCTGTCTAATCATATTTTTGTTCTGTTTATAGTGCATTTGCTATTGACCATCCCTTTTATTCGCTCGTTCTCTTACCGATCCAACGGGCTCACGTGATAGGTTTTTATGCACGGTTCTTGTCCATTACTTTCTAACCCTCAGATAAGCAGTGCGTGCGTGTCTCACTAGTTTAGATATAAAGTATGTGGGACTATGTGATACCCCTCGCAATGTTCTTCAGGTCACGTGAAGTAGTTTATTCATGTTTATGGCGCGTAAATTTACACTGAAAGAATTGTGATTTCCGCTGAAAGGATAGAGATAATATAATTTCCAGTTCATGTGTAACAATTGCCTAACGTTATTTTAGATACAAAGCATCTTATTGTCAGCGCTGTGTCCGTCCCTCCCGCGTCCCCCCGTCCGGCGTCCCGCCACTTTCATGAAGTAGGGAAGCATCCACTATGCCAACCAGAACGCTGTAGTACAATAAGGCCGTCAACCACCATCACAGTCCTGGCCAAGAACACAGAGTGGCTGCTTAGCAATGGGTTGACCGGCGGTGGGTGCAAGCAAATAATAACATGCACTACCGGTGGTGTCTGTCGCCCACATTGACTCCATTCCTTAATCTTCCTTGCATGAGCTTGCGAGGGCTTTGTCTGTCCCTCCTGCCCTCGTCCCGCGTTCCACACCCCCCTCTCTCTCCTCTCCTATGCTCCCCCTTTTTGTCTCCTCTAGGAATCCTATACTCTACGGAGCGGCACCCGTGTTCCACACCCCCACAGCGCATGCGCGTCCCCTCCCCCACTCTCTACTCTGCTACGCTCCCCCTTTCTCTCCTCTAGGAATCTCTGCTCTACAGAGCGGCGCCCGCGTCCCATTGACTCCATTCCTTGATCTTGCTTGCATGTGCTTGCGGGGGCTTTGTCCGTCCCTCCTTCCCGCGTCCCACACCCCTTCTCTTTGCTCTCTTACGCCCCCCCCCCTTTCTATCCTCTAGCAATCCTCTACTCTGCGGAGGTGCGCCCGCGTCCCGTTGACTCCATTCCTTGATCTTGCTTGCATCTCCTTGCGGGGGCTTTGTCCGTCCCTCCTTCCCGCGTCCCACACCCCCGCAGCGCATGCGCGTCCCCTCCCCCTATGGTCCCCCCGTTCTCTCCTCTAGGAATCCTTTACTGTACGGAGCGGCGCGCACGACAGGTGGTGCGACAGCTGCATACTCCCGCTGGGAGCGCCACGGTAGTACCGCGGCATGAAAATGACGGAGCGCGCGCGCCTCATTCTCTCTCCTGTGCAGCGCCGCGATGAGTGCCCGGGCCACTGCCGGCGAAACGGGAGCGGCGACGTTTCTCCCGCTCAAGCCAGCCATCACCGCTGCTTCGCATCCACACATGGTTCCCTTTAGCGGGAGATCGCACGAGCTGTCAACAAAATGAGCGCCATGGAGCGCGTCCAGCTGGTCAACAACGACCGCGTGGCGTGCGCCATCTATGCCAACCGGATCTACCACGTCGTGCTGAACGTGCTCAAGGACAAGCGCTGCTCGCCCTTCAGACCCTACGTGGTCGTCGACTACTTCAAGAGGGTCGAGTTTCAGCAGCGTGGAAGCGCGCACGTGCACGCCATTATTTGGCTCGACGAGGCGCCCGAGGAAGAGGTGTCGGCGCACATGCCTCGCACCATCGAGATGGTCGAGACGTTGCTGACGCTCGACATGGACATGCTCGCTCGACCGCGAACGCAGATTCACGCCCACACGCACACCTGCTACAAGAAGGGTCGGACCAAGTGTCGTTTCGGAGCGCCGTTCATGCCCAGCAACGAGCCGCGCATCGTGGTGCCCTTCCCGCCGACCGAAGACAAGGCCGAGAAGGCGAGGAGGCGAAAGCTCAAGGAGCGCTACGAGCAGATGTACGACGCGCTCGAACGCGTCTCGTTCGACTCGCTCGAGCAGTTTCTCGGCACGTTCGGCGTGCCCTCGGACGCCAGTACGTGGACATTCTGAGGGCCGGCTTCTCGCGCCCCTGCGTTCTGCATCGTCGCACGCGGGCGCAAAAGTGGGTCCACGTCTTCAACCCCTGGATCGCAAAGGTCTTGGATTTCAACATGAATCTCCAAGTCATCCTCGACCACCACGCCTGCGCCGCGTACGTGGTCGACTACGTCAACAAGGCGGACCGAGGCATGTCCAACCTGCACAAGGCGGTGATGCACATCATGGACGAGAAGCCAGAGTCGGACTACGCGGCTGTGGTGCGCTCGCTCGGAGTCACCATGCTCAAGGGGGTCGAGATGTCGGCGCAGGAAGCGGCCTGGTACCTCCTCGGTCAGGAAATGTCCCAAAAGAGCCGTCAGGTCGTCTACGTGCCCACCTGCTACCCCAAGGAACGGGTCCGGGTGCGCAACACGAACGAGCAACCGGCCAAAGTCGGCGCCGCATCGACCGACGTGTGGACGCTGAACATCGTGCAAAAGTACGAGGCCAGACCCGCCGAGATGGAAGACGTCTGTCTCGCCGACTTTGCCAGCGAGTACAAGAGCGGGTACGCTCGCCGCGAACATCCCGTGCTCGTCCGATGTCGTCACTACAGCGCCGCAGACCAACCGCAAGACTACGTGAGGGAGCAGGTGCTTCTCTACGTGCCCTTTCGCAACGAGGTGGTCGACGTGCTCAACAACAAGTACCTCCAGCTTTACGAAGACAACAAGAAGCGCATTGCCGCCACGCATCGCCGGTACAACGATGCAGACGACGACCACGTCGTGGCTCACCTGATCGAAGAGTACAGGTCTCGGCGTCAACGAGAAGAAGAAGAGGCCGCCCCAGACACCGCCGCAGTTGCCGGCGCCGTCTCCGCCGCCTTCGCAGACGCAGACGAAGACGCCGATCTCTTGCCCAGTCAAGACCTCGTTCGCCTCGTCAGAGAGACGTGTGCGTGTCCGGCCGTGGGCAAGCGGCAGGACATCATGGGGGAGGAAAGAGTACGATAACTTCATGCGCATGACCAACCCCGAACAGTACGAGTTGCTCAGGGAGATCGTACACCGCTAGATCACTCCCGGATCGCCTCCGCTGCGCGTCTTCCTCACGGGGCCCGCCGGCTGCGGCAAGACGTTCGTCCTCAAGCTGCTCATGGACATTTACAACCGCTACAACACTGACGCCCGACCGTACAACTCGTACGTCGTGTGCGCAAGCACGAGCAAGGCCGCGGTCGCCGTCGGGGGGAACAACCGTGCACTCGGCGTTCAAGCTCACGCGCAACAAGAAGGGCGTCGCGTTGTCCGACGGCGAACTCAACACGCTCCGGGTCGCCTTCCGAAACGTCAAGTGCGTCGTGATCGACGAGGTCCGCATGCTGTCGTCCGACAACCTCTGTGCCATCGACATCCGCCTCAAGCAGATCACCCAGCGACTCGACGAACCGTTCGGCGGCTTGGACGTCGTCATGTGCGGCGACCTGCGACAGGTTGCCGCCCGTACGGCCAACGAAGTGTACAAGAGGTGCTGCGAGGTGGGCGGACTCTTGGTGTCCACCATCAAGTGGCATTACCTCGACTACTTCCTCCTTGTGCGGGTCGTCAGGCAAGCGGACGCATCCTTCTCGCCGCTGCTGACAAACATCGGAGACGGAAGGGAGCTCGATGATCGAGAGGTGCGACTCCTCGAGAGCAGGTTCGTCACCGCCGACGAAGCGCTGCTGCGCCCAATCGGCCGTGCGAATCTTCTACTTCAACGAAGAGGTGGCCAAGGTCAACACCTTCGTGGCCATTCAGGGAGGCGACGACGTCGTGACGTTGCCGGCAGAAGACACCTGCCTCGGGTACGCAGACCAAGAAGCTCTCAAGAAGGCCAGGGCCAATGTGGCAAGATGTCGCACACCTAGTTTGCCAACCTGCCCCGCGAGATCATGATCGTGGTCGGAAAACCGTACATGATCACCACAAACATTGACGTCGTTGATGGGCTCGCCAACGGGGCGGTAGGCATATTCATGATGTACGAAAAAAGCCCCGCGCGCGACTTTCCCAGGCGGGTGTGGATGAACTTTGACGGGAGCGCGACCACGGGCACTCTCACGCGACTCCGTGCAAAGCAGGCCTTCAGCGATGCCAAGCGAAACGGCTACGCCATCGACGCATCGTGTGTCGCCGTCGAACCGCGAGTCGCCACCGTCACCCTGGATCGCAAGACGGGCGTCGCCTACAAACGCAAACAATTGCCGCTCGTACAGGCCAGTGCCATAACCGTCCATAAATCACAAGGAGGGACGTACACGTCGATTGTCTACGAGTACAATAAGACGCACCCACAAAAGCTCGTCTACGTGGGTGCGTCTTATCTCGTCACCAGGTGCACCGTCTTAAGCTCGTCACCAGGTGCACCGATATAAATAACCTGTACCTCACCAACGCCAAGGGAGATCATCGCTTCCACCACAGGCACAACAACGAAGACAGAGCCATGGCTAACAAATTTCAGCGACTAGACCAATACAGGCTGACCACCGTCACGAAGCGATATCTGCGTGCCCTGCGAGACCGCGTAGACCCGAACACGGAGTTTACGTTTGCCCTGCTCAACGTCAGGTCCCTGTGCGCGCACGTGGACAACGTCGAACGCGACCCGGGGCTCATGGCCGTCGACATGCTCTGCTTCACAGAAACGTGGAACGCCGTGAAACCCTACATGAACGACCACGTGCCCGTCGGGTGCGTGTACGAGTCAGAAAGCCCTGCGGGCGGGGTGGCTGTCTACGACAAGCGCGGACAACAGGCGCAGCACGTCAGGCAAGAGGTGCTCTGGAACGGCGAATACGTGGTCGTCGACTTACGGCGGTATCGTCGTCATGACGATGTACCTTCCACCGAACCTCGACAAATGGGAAGTCAAGGCCCTTATTCAAGGACGCCATGGTCATGTACGACAAGAACGTGCCGTTCCTTCTAGTGGGCGATCTCAACGTCAACGTCGCCGACCGAACCCAAGACGACTGGTTGATGCAGCACATGCTCCTCACGTACGGACTCAACTGCGTCTCCTTTGACCATCCGAACCCTACCACGGACAGGGGAACGTGCATAGACGTTGTCTTTGCAAACTCACAATCACGCCCATGCAAGAACCCCTATCGCTGCATTTCACCGACCACAAGGCGGTAATCATGAAGGCGAAAAGACAACCGGTCGTTGAAATTTGAATAAAATTTCACACACACTATCGCTTTCATTACTGCTGGGCGAAACGACTGAAGATTTGACGGTGTAACCATGATTGCTTCACGAGCTTCGCCCCAAACTCTTCATCATTCACCCCGTGGACATGCTGTGATTTTTTTTTTTTGTGTGTGAATTCGATATACATGGGGGAAGGGGGCGTGGGTGGCTCCTTATTAGTAACTGGACCAAGCGCATACATGCTCTTCTAGTCTGGTTGTCACTCTTAATCTCGCTTTTTTCGCCGGGCCGCCTAATATAATCTTTATTTTCTTCGGGTCCATCTTTAATCCGACTTTAGCGCTTCTTTCGATTACATCATCAATATTTTTTTTTCATGGTTCGTCACCGTTACTGCTGAAAAGCGCGATATCATCCACCAAACACAAGTAGCTCAGATATTCTTCGTTAATCCTTTTTTCCTTTTTTTTTGTCCCCACTCTACGTTTTTTTAAATATTTATTGTCAATGTGGCGTGAATAACATAGAAGAGATGGTAACTCTTCGCCTGACTGCATTCTCGACCGTATTTCCGTGCTTTGCTTGAGGAATTCGGTAGCTGTGGGATAGTTTTTAGATTTTGGATCTGGCACCTATAGATGTTTAGGTGTTCTTTTATGGCATCATTATTCCGCAACTGCAGGCATGTATTGATATGTGTGAATAAATTTGTGTTTATCACTTTCGAAATGTGTTGCTCCTTCATTACCTAGACGCATGCGTAATTGATGTAGCAGGCCTTTCATCCTTTTAGTTGTGTAGGAGACAACATTGACTTACCCTTGCAGCCTTGCACGGTTCCACAGAATTCCAGGTCTCAATAGCACACTAAGACCCCAGTCGAGCAGTCTTTGTGATTACGAAGGATATGCCCAACGGCAGTCGATGAATTGCATGAATTGCATTGGGCAGCGAATATGTTTGCAGTGAATGAGCAGCGCAAAAAATTGCGCTGCTCATTTATAGTACAAAATTCCCCATCTCCCGCTAAAGGGAACCATGCGTGGATGCGAAGAAGCGGGGAGATAATTAGCTTGACCGGAGGAGGAACGTCGCCGCTCTCGTTTCACGGCAGCGGTCCGGGTGCTCATCGCGGCATTGCACAGGACAGAGAATGAGGCGCGCGCGCTCCGTCATTTTTGTACCGCGGAACTACCGTGGCACCCCCAGCGGAGTATTCAGCTGTCACAGCACCTTTTATGCGCGCCGCTCCGTAGAGGATTCCCAGAGGAGAGGACGGGGGGACAGTAGGAGAGGGGACATGCATGCGCTGTGGGGATGTGGGACGAGCCGCTCCGTAGAGTAGAGGATTCTTAGAGGAGAGAGGACGCGCATGCGCTGTGGGACGCCGGAGCCGCTCCGTTGAGTGGATGATTCCTAGAGTAGAGAAAGGGGGTGAGCGTAGGAGAGTGGATAGGGGGAGAGGACGCGCATGCGCTGTGGGACGCAGGGGGCTGCTCTGTAGAGTAGAGGATTCCTAGAGGAGAAAAAGGGGGTGAGCGTAGGAGAGAGAGAGGGAGGGGACGTGCATGCGCTGTGGGACGGACTAAGCCCCCTCTAAACACATGCAAGCAAGATCAAGGAATGGGGTCAACCTGGGCGACAGACACCACCTGCCTAGACATTGTTAAGCAGCCTCTTTGTGCTCTCGGCCATGACTCTCATGACTGTGATAGGGTTGACGGCCTTCATATTACTAGTGTTCTGGTTCGCGTAATGGGTGCTTCCCTATTTCATGAAAGTGGCCGGACGCGGGACGGGGGACGCGGGACAGACATAGCCCCGAGCATAAGATGCTTCGCATCTAATAACCACAGTAATACCGAACTGCCGTGGTCGGCACGCAGCCGTTTCACTTTATAACTCGTGTATCTAATGCAGTTACTGTACTCATCGAGCAACTACCTCCTGTGTCCCCATCTAAACTGGCTACGTGCAGACCACAATGGTACAGTATTACCATACTTATCACACCATAAATTACCATAATAAGGGGTGCTATCGATCGCACCGGCGGTCTTCAGAATGACGGTGAGGCCGACATCATGTCGCATCGGCGAGCTTACATAGGCCCAATGACGACTTGCCGTGATCAACTCAATAACGGCCGGCAGGTATCGGACCGACGCTGGCAAGTCATCATCGGCCGTACGCCGGCAACCCCTCATCGGCCCAACGCCGGCAAGTCCTGATCACCCAATGAAGGCAAGTCCTCATCGGCCGAACACCGGCTAGCCGACATCGGCCCGATTTGGGTGAATGTAGCGCGAGCGTGATTTGCCGACATGAGGCAAATATTGCTGCTGACGTTTGCCGAAGCTGGTTGAGATTGGTCCAATGACGGCGTGCTGCCTTGGTAGCTAGGGACGAAGACGATGTGCAGAAGATAACCAGCCGCGGGTTACATCTCTCCCGCTGCGTACATTGAACACACCCTTTCAGAAAGGTGCAGCAGCGCAAAGGGAAGGCAACTATGGGCAAATTGCCCACGTGATATGATGTACAGTAAGCCTAACAAAGATATCGGCAGTGACCGAGATGCCATGTCGAAGTGAACAAATGTCCGTTTCCTTAATTGATACATCGCGAAATTGAATGAGGGAATGAGAGTGCAACACCTCAACGTCACGGTGCACCGGGTTGTGTTCAACGTGCGACAGGCAGCTTCGAGCAGCCTTAGGCCTAACGAGTCGCTGGACAACAACTGACATCCGAACGAGCACCCAGGATTGGCGCAGAAGCAGCTGAGAGGAGACATAAGCTGTGTGGGGTGGCCTTACCCCGCTCGCTGCACACAGCAGCCCTAAGGAGCGATCGTCGCTCACAGTACTTAACTGACGACGTCACGTCACGGCACACGGTGCAGACCCGCAATACCAGACAGCAATGGCACCTGTGGCCCCAAGACACACAACTACTTAAGCCGCAACTCCCAGAACCAAAGAGGCAGAAGAAACTGTATACTGAAAACTCGGGCTGCTGCTTACGACGCTACCGTACCCACTCGCTTCGGGCTCGTCTGCAATAGCTGAAGCTCTATGCATCACTCTCCCTTGAGGCAGATCAAGAGGCTCTCGTAGCAACAGCTCAACGACGTTCTTAAAAAAAAACCTCGCGAATAAAAAAAAACAATCCTTAGCAAGCGCAGGAGCTCAAACACGCCACAGCAACCGATCACCTAGCTCTCAAAAAAGCACGCCGCCGACACAAGCAATCATAATCCCCCCAATGCTTAATCCGATGCGGCTCAAACAACGGTTATTCCGACCCGCGGAAACTGGCGTTCGATGCTCCAAGAGCTCCATATTAAGCAAGCACTGTGGGATCGAAATAAGCGCAGCTCTCATGGAACAAATGGACAGAGTCATGCCATCGAGAAACAAACAAGTGCACAATTATTAAACTCTTTTACAACGACAAGGTTGCCAAGCCTAACGCATAACTAGCAACACCCTAAATAAGCAGATATCTAAATCCAATGCTGCACACAGGCTGCATAACGCACACAGGACAACATAGAATGCACTGCGAATGAGGCATCGCCGACGTTCGACTCATCGCACGAGTCCGTAGGACCGAGCCACGTGATCACCCCCACGGACCCACGCGCGAGACGTCCGTCCACGAACGCTGCCAAACCCTCGTCATTTAACGCCGACCCCGACCTGTACTCGTCACAAGAGTTTGCACCGATATCGCCAATGACGGGTCACAGTTATCCGGCCCGATTTTTCTTTCCTTCAGCCGTTAAGGACGTATCACGGTCGTCAATTGTTTTGCTGGCAATGTTCAACCCTAGAGGATGGTAGTTCTCTATGAGAAACCACATTTCGGGCCTTTCGTGCGTGTTCTGAGCCTGTAACAGTCATTTAATAACGCCGCTTTGTAAGAAGAATGCCGGTGGCGGCGGTGATTCAATAAAACGAGTTCATTTTTGGAACAGTACTGAAAGCAGTGTTATTGATAGAGAATTGCGTATGTAATGACATGGAATTTTTTGTCCGACAGCGACAAGGACGCTGTCTTTACGTTCAATATTGCTTCCGATGATGAAAAATGACGACGATGGAACGACACCATGCTTCTAAATGTACCACACCAAGATCGACTAATATTCATGCAGATTTTTGTGATGACGAAGCCACGTCTGTGCAACTTTCATTGTGTTTCCGTGTATTGCTTCAAATAAATGCTTCGACTTTCAGTACGTTCTGACACATTACCACAGCACGCATTGAGGGAAAGGCGCCCCCGAAAGCATTTCCCCCCCTTTTTTAAAATTTCTGCGCTAATTCTAAACTGATATCAATGACGTAATATATTTTCAGAATTAGAATTGCAGGGATAAAGTTTTGACTACATGAAGAAGGTTGGCGATTTTGGTATGTTTTTCTACAGTTAAATTGGCGGTTAAAGGGCTAAACAGACCGAGTGCTCATCCTCATGCACACGTCGTTCCTGCCAGGTGGCGCTGCTGGCACCACCACGCGAACACAGGTTTAAGTCTCGCGGTTTCAGCTAACTACGCTAACTACGAAGTGGGGGGCGCCATGAGGTGGAAACGACTTTACAAGGACTGACAGCACCCTGCACAACATAAATGATAAAGGAATCCTAGAAGAAGTTCATATAAGTAAATTATTATAAAAGCATGCTATTACTTCCATAAGAACGCGAACATTGACCCTCCGTTCAAGAGGGTACAACTATCGGATGACGACGCATATGACGCGAAACGTGATGCAACCTCAGGCGCCTGGCGCACCGAGTGATTGCCTTATTTGTGATGACGCGTGTGGCTGGACATTAAATTTTAACCTCCAATATTTGAACATCGAGTGCAAAGCAGCCGTCTTCAAAGTTACCAACTAAACCACAATGTCTTCAAAGCTACATTTGGTGCACATCAATCTGCTACAAATATTGTTGCACATCAGTTAGAAAAATATATATAACAGCCCACAACAAAATTTTCAGGTTTGCTCACCGCCAACCCTACCTTGAAACTTTTCAGCTTTGCAAACCATTTTACGTTGCCAACCACTAATTTTTTTAGGCGGCCCACCCCCCTGAATTTTGAAGTTTACTCTCCCGCAAAACTTGTACGTTGGCCGCCCCTCAAATATTCACTCGTTTCCGCGCCCAATATTTTCAAGCAGTCCCACCAACAAATCATCAACTCGATAATTCTCCCAATTTTGAAATTTGGCCTCGCTTTCACTTGATACAGGGTGCCTTAGCGGCAGTACTCATTGTTGGGCGAGTTGGTAAGTGTTCATGATTATGAAAGGGTGCAACGAAGGAAGGATAAACACAGACGAAAAGTAGCCCGAGCAAGCATTTGCGATTTCATTCGGCTCCGAAACACTAAGACTATAATATTCTATCTATCTATCTATCTATCTATCTATCTATCTATCTATCTATCTATCTATCTATCTATCTATCTATCTATCTATCTATCTATCTATCTATCTATCGCCACCTATGTCTTGATCCTAACCCTAAATATGATATTTGAGAACTTATTACTTACGAGAGCCAAACGGATCAAGCTGATCGTCTGTTAATTCTGAAATAAAAATAAGCACGTATCTTTACAATACAGCATGATACTATATTGGGAATGCGCTGAAACTTTTGGTAGGACATTAAAATTTATTTATTTCCTAAATCGTGAATTTTATATCGGTCGCTCCGTGTTTGGTACTGCGTCTAATACGCCTGCGGACTGCACGCCACTATGGAAAAGCATAAATACGCAAGTTCATGAAGCTAGAACCACATGATCACGGAATGCCTGACACTGATTTTTGAACATTCTTCGCTGTCTTGTTATGAGTCACCTAATAAACACTTGTCACATATCAGACATTTCGGTTACAGCAATCGCTAGCAGAATAACTTAAATAAAGTCAGAACAACAAACGTGTCATACTGCTGCTACTGAAACATGGTGGTTATATGGCAATATTACACTGCATGCAAAAATTCGTATGGGAAACACTTGCTTGCCTTCTTTACCTCGCTTTCCTCCACAAAACTTACAATATATTAGAGCGTGTATGAAGGGCGCACTAAAAAGCATAGCAACGGTTATTCTGAGCTTTCAGCCGGGGACGGACCCCGAGAAATCAGCTGCATGTCGTACAGCGAAGTGTAGTTGGTGCCTTACTATTGTTACACTGAGCAAGTTTAGGAGTAGGGGTAAAATCAAGGGTAATAAAAAAAAGTTGTGTTGGCTAAAGTAGGGTAATTTTGACCGTGGCGTAGGGCATTTTCCAAAACTGGTTGGCAACACTGGATTGGGCCAATTGAGAGCAATCTTCGGCGTACCTGGCAACATCAGAAATTGCAGTGTATCCACTTGAATCAAGCGTGCAAAGAAACAAAGCGTCTAGCCTGCCTGAGCGCTTGCTTCCGTAAAAGAGAAAGAAAGGCGAAAAACCTGTGGTCGCGTGCGTAGCGGCGTTGTACGAGTTCGTGACGAATGGAAGGACGGTATTCCAATTGGTCGGGTCCAATGCGGTACGCATTGTGAGCTTATCACCGAGAAGACGATTAAATCATCCAGCGAGACAATTCGTTTGCAGATAGTATGGGATCACCATGTGATAAACGATGTTGTACTCAACAGGAAATGCTTGAAAACGCACCCTGTGTCGTCCAAAAGTTCACGGGGAACACCGTAGAGAAGGACTGAGTCGCGTAGGATGAAATACGACGCCACTTTTCTCGCCGTTGCTGTGGGTGCTGCTGCAATCTCTGCGCAACGCGCGATGTGGTCCACGCCGACAATTATCCACCTATTTCCAGAGGATTACGGGGAAAGCGGCCGATTCCGACGCGGTCAATTGGACAGGCCTGGCAAGGCAGCGGCTGAAGTATACGGAATGGGCGTCGAGGTTGAGCTTTATGCCGCTCACAGGCAGTGCAAGCGCGTACTTTTTGCGCGCAAATATAGACATGACACGCCTTAAGTATCACTGAACTAATTGTTGTTTTCAACTGTAGTCTAGTATTTATGACGCAGACTGAAATTAAGTAAGGTGCCTGTAAGATCAGGTGTTCCGTAGCAGGATCCGAGTCTATAACCTTCGAATGACGCGTTGGATGCTCGAATAGTTGCGCTACGATGGAAGGCTCTTCTCCGTCCACGTCGTAGGGTTTTAAATGCGAAGCATTTCTTAGCGAACTTCGGCGACTTTGAGCGTATCTATCTATCTAACTATCTATCTAGCCGCCTACGACTTTGTGCTCTCCTGGCCGTATCGCTAATGGGATATATACCAAATTTGGTATGGCATAACATGACTGTACACTCTAAGAAAAAAGAATCGAAAGAGGATTACGAAGCCATGATTCTCTTCGGGTATTCACTTGACCACTTTTGGATGGTAGACGCAGAGAAAGAGAGTTGGCAATTCGAGAGGAGTTACAGAACTCTCGTGAAGCGCGTTTCGATTGGCTTCCGTTATGAAGGGGCCGCCGTATACGCCATACATGTTGCGCGTTTGCCGTTCGGCGCCGTTCGGACGGGCACACACTCGCACTGGCGCCAGGGAGCCTGCGCGCCAGGCGAGCCGCGCGGCGCCTCCGCCTGCCTCCGCCTTTCCGCCTGCTCTGACTTCTCCGCCTTTTGGAATGCGGTGCGCTGGTCGCGCGTCTTGTAGTTTTGACGTTTTGAGTTCGAGCGAACATGCGTATTTGCAGTGGCGGTCACGCCAGGCTCCGTGCTCGAAGTGACGCTTGTAGTGAGGAATACTCTTGAAGTTGCGGACACGTACTACGTGCGCCTCTTAACGGTGAGTGTACTGCTTTCTTAGGTACTAATTACACAGCTTAAGCTGGGCGTCTGCAGCAGCTCTGCGGAAGTAGGCTGCCAGCCATATCCAACTGTAGCCTGCGTCCGCGATGCTGTTGCAGGATGTTCAATTAAGACAGTCACTTCACGAGTTGAGACCGCTATGCGCGTTGTTGTGTAAGTGATTGCATGGCATCAAGGGCGATTACTTTCTGATCGCACATTGTGTCTGAACTGCTGAAAGTGCTTGATATGGTTTTGAGATGCGCTTTAGGGCCAAACAACAAAACGTTCCTTTCCTTCGACCGCGTCCTCACCTTACGTGAGGCCTCCTTACAGCCAAGAACCGACGGAGGAAGCAAGCGTACTCTGAAAGCTCCCTTCACCCGTCCTCGCGGGAGGAATGGTTGCCGCGCTCCTGCGTTCGAGATTATCGAATATAAGCTTTGCTCACAAGCGTTTATTCTGTAAAAAAAGTTGGGTCACCACATCACTTCCAAATTGAAGTGTTAATATAGAGACGCGTGTACGCTTTCTTCCAACTGCGATTACTAAATGAGAAAAGCCACCGTAGTCGAGCGCAAAACGTGGTGCGGTCTAGCAACACTGAAACGCCCGCCTCTTTAAATGCTGTCAGTCTAAACGCGCTTCCCGAGTCAGACATGCCTGCGAAAACACCCTTCTCCCCGCAGAGGTGGGGTGGGAGGGTTGCCTCGGAAACAAGCATCACGTGGGCTACCTCATCACGTGGGCTAGCTGTGAGGTGAAGCGCTCGTTCAGGGCCAGGAGTGGACCTAAGGGCGCACGAACGTAGCCCCAAAGCAACCTTAAGCTGAGGAAGCGCCAAGGAACCCTTCACCGAGGGCTCCTCAGTAAGGAAGCTTTCAGAGTGACATAAGGCGGCCTCACCAAAATGAAGGCTTCCTTACTGAGGAAAGGAACGTTTCGTTGTTTGGCCCTTAGTCAACGTCATAATAACATTTCCGTTGATACTCGAGTGTGCAGCGTGCTTCCACGCGTGGAAACGTGAAAAAAAAGCATGCGTACAGAGACGCACTGCATATAATGACGTTCGGCTTTACAACAGAATCGAGTGAATGTGACAGTGGGAGCTATGTGAGGAAATTCTAACGTATGTCATGCGTCCGCGTGCGTTGCTGTCGTTCGGGCGCTCGTACAACTGAGTATTTAAGAATGGGTTACGTTTGTAGAACACGCTGTCAGTAACCGCTCACGGAGAGCCCCTGACTGCCGGAGGATACGCTTGGTTGTGGCAATATGCCGGCGCAAAGTCGGGCTTATTCTGGAAGCACTTTTTGCAGCGACTTAGTAGAAAAGGAGGGCCTTCATTTGTGTATATCCAGTGCCTATCGCGGAACGCGGTTCCCGATTTTATTACGTGAAAATTTGTTTTCGTTACGAAATTATTTGAAACGAAACACTCGTGTCAGATGTGTGTACAGTAACGGTGTGTTGAACAAAGGGTGGTTTAAATAAAACTAATCAGTCTGTGTGTTTGTGTGTTCGTTATTCCCAGGGCAACGAAGGTGTCGCTATGCTCTCACGCTTCACCACTTGTGATAGAAAAATCAACAGCGGCGTTCGTAATGTCAACGAGGCACTCGGCCCTACATTTCCTTTGGTTGGACAAACGACGTAGGAAAAGAGGTGAGTGGCACCCGCGCAAAGGAGCCTAAAACAATTGCATTTGTTGTGTAAAAAAAACTTCACATTATCTTGTGCTGCAAGTTTGTCACCAATGTTTTACACGATAACGGCAAAAACCACGGTTCCATACCATGCCTCTTTGCATTTGTTTTGTTCTGAGCCTTCATTATGTCTGTGTAAATCACTTACTGTGTAGGTATTGCAAAATCTTACTATGATTCCCTTTTATCATTATGATATCACGTTCTTCTTTTCAGGTACCTTTTTTCAAGGCTGCTCATGCTGAAGAGGAGCGACAACAAAGCAAGTCAGAAGTCTGATTCCTCCAGCCTTCACGACTTGTTGATTCTTAATCATAAGGAATTAATATGGAAACATGATACCGATATCTGCTGTTTATTTTGCACGACCTGACACTATGCACATCACAGTCACACATTTTGGTTGGTTATACTCATACAAGCATGTAAATGAGGAGTTTTATTGAAATAATGTTAAAATTGAACTATCCTTTTCTTGCAGTCGCTGGGCACAACGGCAAGTATTAATGGAGTTGCTTAAAATGAATACTACACTATTTCCAGCAGTAGTCGCGCAAAAGTAGAGCATGGGTCAATTTAGTAGCTTAAAATAGCCGTAGAGTCGCTTGACGCTTCGGTGGGTGTCAATTGACCCGCGTAGGAGCGTCACCTGCAAGCGTCGCCTGACTCCCTCAGAAGTGGTAGTGTGATCCTTCGCATAAGAGTCCTCCCACACTTCTTAAGAGGGTCCGGAGACTCTCCTGAGCGCGCCGACTCTAACCCACTAAGAGAGTCACCGTGACTCTCCAAAGAGAGTCGTATACGTGGCAAGTAAGAACTCTCCGAAAAGAGTCAGACATACTCTTTTTTTTCTTAGAGTGATATATGACGAACATAAATGGCTGGTCATATCATGACAATCATGACTAACTTGTCATGAAAAGTATGATTTACATACCACGCTCATGGCGCGTTCGCGGCCGTTTCGTTAGCTTGATATACACCAAATTTGTGATTTAGTGACGTGACTGTATGACGAACATAAATGACAGGTGGCAATATGCAAATAATGACGTGCATGTCATGAACAACATGATTTACATGCCACGCTCATGGCGCGCTCGTGTCCGTTTCGTTAGCTTGATATACAGCAAATTTGATATTGTGTGACGTGACTGTAATACGAACATAAATGACAAGTGGTAATATGGAAATCATGACATGTCATGTGCGACATGACTTGCATGCTACGCTCATGGCGCGCTGGCGGCTGTTTTGATAGATTGATATACACCAAATTTCATATTGAGTGACATGACTGTATGACGAACATAAATGACAAGTGGTAATATGGAAATCATGACATGTCATGTGCGACATGACTTGCATGCCACGCTGATGGCGTGCTCGCGGCCGTTTGGTTAGCTTGATATACACCAAATTTGGTATTGAGTGACATGGCTCTATAACGAACATAAGTGGCAGGTGGTAATATGAAAATCTTGGTATGCATGTCATCTAAAACGCCAATTACATGCCACGCTCATGGCGCGCTTGCGTCCAGTTCGCTAGCTTGATATACACCAAAATTGGTATTGCGCGACGTGACTGTATGACGAACGTAAATGATAGGGCCTAACATGTAAAACATGACGTGCAAATTATGGAAAGCATGATTTGCTCCTTCTTGGCTGCTTCGCATTACATCGATTCCCACAGTGCGTGGGATCTGCCGGCTTTTTAGATACGAAGCAGCTATTTGACTAGCCTGTGGAACGCTGTCCCTCCGTAAGTCCGTACGAACGCGCCGCAACGCGCTCGCCGCAGCTGTTAGAGCGGTGCGAAGTAGGTCACACCGCAGCTGCGCGTTGACGTCACGCTCCCCTCGCAGTGTGCGCTGACGTCACTCTCCCTCGCCTGCCGCGCGCTCGCCGCAGCGCCCGCAGCTGCCGCCTCGTCTGTTCGCCCGCAGCACCTGCCGCTACCGCCGCTCGCTCCGCTACCGCGACCGCCGCTCGCTACACCGCCGAATCGTCGGTTCACGCCCAAAATTAACACCATCTTCCGAAAGGGAACCCTGATAGGTTGAGAAGCACCCGCGTTAGCGCCGTTCAACCCGTGACGCCACCCGTGCGCAACGCTGCTGCTTCGCAACCCATCAGGGTTCCCTTTGGGAAGATGGTGTTAATTTTTCAGTACGAATAACCGCACTTGGCGCCCTCTGGCAAAAAGGGTGTTCCAGACTCACAGACTTTTCTAACAGGGCCGCTCACTAAGATTACCGCTGATTATATGGACATGAACTCCCAACTAAGTGGACTGGGAAGCGCCTTCAGTCGCAGTGCAATTGCAGGCGCATCGTATGCGTAATTCTGTGGATCGCAGCATGGGAAAGAGTTATTAAATGCGAAGCATTTATTAGGGAACTTCGGTGACTTTGAGCGGATCTATCTATCTATCTATCTATCTATCTATCTATCTATCTATCTATCTATCTATCTATCTATCTATCTAGCCGCCTACGACTTTGTGCTCTCCTGACCGTATCGTTAACGGGATTTGTGCCAAAATTTGGTACGGCATAACATGACTTTATGACACACATGACTGACTGGTCATATCATAAAAATCATGACTAACTTGCCATGAACGGCATGATTTACATAACATGGCCCTGGTGCTCCTGTGGCCGTTTCCTTAATATATCCAAAAATTGGTATGATGAGACATTTCTGCATGACAAACATAACTGACAGGTGGTAATATATATAAACTATGGCGTGCATGTCATGTACAACATGACTTGCATGCCGCGCTCATGGCATGCTCGCGGCCGTTTCGCTAGCTTGATATACACCAAATTTGGTATTGCGTGACGTGATTGTATGGCAGACATAAATGACAGATCGAAAAATCAAAATCATGAAATCCATGTCATGGACAACATGATTTACATGCAACGCCCATGGCGCGCTCACGGCTGTTTGATTACAAGTTCGATATTAAGGCGAAAGCCTTTAAAGTCTCATGCTCACGTCCGTCCGGATGGATGGGCGGTCACACGTTCGTCCGTCCGTCCATCCATCCATCCGTCCGTCCCTCCCGCCGTGCCCTGGCACAGTGCTAGATGGCCGCCGGGGCGCGTAAACGGACGCCGGCCGCGTCAGACTCTACAGCGCTTGCGCTTTGCTTCCGTAGCGTCGCTGTGCCCAGCATGTCCAGTCATGCAAGGAGGGAGACGCGCGCATTGCGTTCGATTCTGACAGAGCTCGTCTCAATGGGCACAGGCGTGCGCGGAACACACTTTGGAATTTACAAAGTGTCCGTCAATTTAAGCGCTTGGAACGCGCATGGCGTTTTCACGATACGAAAAGCGCGAGAATATGAACGCACGCGAAACGGAGGCAGATTAGTCACACGTCTCGCTGCGATTCGCGGTAAAAAACTGAAAAAAAGAAAGAGGCACACATTCCCTTTGTGTGCCACCCCACTGAGTGTAAAAAAAAGACACCGCATAGTCAGTCGAATGGCCTCAAGCTTTCGCCGAACACGCTTTGGAATGTACAAAGTGTGTTTCAATTTTACACGACGTTTATGTATGAAAAACATAAATGACTATTGGTAATATACGAATCATGACATGTACAGCATGACTTGCATGCCACGCTCATGGCTGCTCGCAGCCGTTTAGCTTGCTTGATATACACCAGAATTTGTATTGCGTGACATGTCTGTATGACTAACATAAGTGGCAGCTGGTAACATGACAATCACGATTGGCATGTCATGTACAACGCCACTGGCATGTCATGCACATGGTGTGCTTGCGTCTAGTTTGCTAGCTTTATATACACCAAGATGGGTATTGCGCGACGTGACGATATGACGAACACAGATGACAGGTCCTAACATGTAAATCATGTCATGGATGTTATGTACAGCATGATTTCCTTCTTGCCGGTTGCTTCGCATTACATCGAGTTCCACAACGCGTGGGATCTGCTGGCTTTTTTTTCGTCCACTTTCATTCGTTTCAGTTTATGTCATGAATACTACGCTACAGTGAAGAAAAACAATTGTTGCCGATTGCACTTTCCTTGACAAATTTGTCTGTTGTATTCACTTGGTTGTGCCTAAGGAGAAACTGCGAGATAACCCATCAGGATCATCGGAATTCGCTTTAGGGTTTCTGCAAAACAGTACTGCTCTAGTTATTGCTGTTGCACATGTAAGAAACATTTATTTACTGTGGCCAGTCTACTCTGCTTTCCTAGTGAAATGCATGTTACATTACACGGAGACAAAGAAGCCATGAAAACAGGATTCGTTCGAATGTACATCATCAAATGCTTAGAGGTAATAAAATAACTTGGAAATCAAGAACTACCAGTTACTATTAAGGGAGACTACCTCAGCAACTTACGATTGCAGCTGCTATTCAGCTTATCCGCAACCAATGCTCCAGATTGCGGTAAAGGGGTCAGGGCGTCCATAGAGAAATTGCTAATGTGGGGTTGAAGACAGATATGCGAAAATAAAAAAAAATGGTGCACAGTGGCGTAGGTAAAGTAAACATCTCAACGAAGTGAATGATGACGAGTGGGTGAAGCTAGGTCTTAAAGCCCACAATGTCTACGTTGAAGTCGCCGACTAGTATAAAGGGTTTGTACTTGTAGGTGTTTTTTATTGTTCTGTCACACTTATGATGGATATTACTGTATTGTGAAACTTTTTTTTTTGTGTCTCACATATGTTACCCGAGCGTTGCTCCATATAATGTAAAGTGAGTGGCATAAAGTGACATAAAGTGACGAGAAAAAAGCTCGGTCCTAAGTTCCATAATGTGTACGTTGAAGTCGGCGACTGGTATAAAGGGGTTGTGCTTGTAGGTGTTTTATATTGTTTTTCACAACTGTAATTGTTGTTTGTCTATTGTAAACCTCTTTTTATTCACATACACACGTTTCACCTATAGCGACAGTTTTCTAACCACCATGACCGCGGACAGTGAGCTGCGACAACAAAGCTAGGTCCTAAGGATCCCTAATGTGTACGTTTGTCGCCGCCTATATTATAGAGGTATGTTATTCTGTCACACTTCTGAGTGATATTAGTTTATTGATAAACTTTTTTTGTGTCTCACATTCATGAATCTCCCTGTGACGGACGCGGACGACGACAAGGCTAGGCTCTAAGGAGCTTCGCCCGGCAACCAGCTTATAGACATTATGAAAGAGGCCGCGTACCTACGTGAAGTAACAGAGGGTAGTCCTCTCAATTAAAATGAAATACTTTAGAATAAAAATGGGCTATAGCACGTGAAGCAGGAATTTCTCCAGCGCACACTACGTGGTCTTCTCGGCAACGGAACAAACATTGTGCTTTGGCGGCACGCACTTCTGCATTATGAAATCGGCGTCGCTCAACCCCCGCACAGTCCGTTCGTTTAGGAGCTGTGGCATACAAAGCGCTTGCACCAGCTGTGTCGCACATCGTTGGAAAAGAACTAGCGAAATCATTTGGAGGTTGGCCCAAATCACGGTTATCTAGCCATAGGGAATAGTGGAGCCTTTGAAGACATCGAGCCACTGTGTAGTGCTCTGGGTCGGTGGGAACAAAAATATCAGGAAGCACGAAATGAAGCACGAGGAGTTGAACGGCTTCTTCGATTGTAACATGGCGTTTAGGATTAATAACCATTAAGGAATTTTACCTTTGTGTCGTCTTATTCATAATTAATGAGATGCTCGGTAAATTTGCGGTTCGCACCAATGATGTTTTGAACGTCTCCGCGAATAGTCGTGTTATCCTGAGACGTGTGACATGATTATGATGGGCCTCCTTTCTCGCATATGCAGTAACCACACGCGTGAGTAAACTACACCTACGCGCAATCCAATAATAACGCTGTCCACAAGCATTAAATCCCTTCTCCACGCGCATCCTGCAAGTGCGAACCAATTTTTGTTGCAATATATGGCGCTAGCTAATATTCTCTACGACTAAACAAAGCTCCAAGTAATCCAAGCTTCCATCATTACGACTGCCTGTCAAGAATCATATCTCAGCGCATGGTTCGTAGTCCGGAGGAGAAAAAACGTGTTCAAAATGTATTGCTGCTGATTGCATTAGTGAATTCGGAAAGCATATTAGAGCGACACATGCGAAGGAATATTAAATTGCAGTCGTCTAACGTATACAAGGTTAGTGCTTCACCCTTGATGCAGTGTCTATTTTTTGTAACAATAGAATTTTACTTTTTCAGCAAGAAAAACCAATTATATTCAAAGCACTTTCAAAGAAATATGTACTTACTGCAGCTTGGCAGCTCACAATCTAAACCAAAAGAAAGAAAGAAATCATACATTTTTATTCAATCAACCGTCTTCTACAGAAAAAAATTCCCCACAACGTACACCTCATAGATGTCGAAATGTCACATATGCAGCGAGAATTTCTACCATATAAAGAGTTGAGAAAATAAAACTAGTTGTGAAATTCTATTAGTATACTATCTAGGAAATTTAATACGGCAGGCAAAAGGAAATGCGCACTATGCACTCGCACAATTCATCAGAACATAGAATTAAGTGCACGTTACAGAAGCACAGCTTATGATATAGTGCTTCGTGGGGCAAGGACAAGTTGTAGAAAATCCCACATGGAAAAAATTATTCTACACACCGCAACTACAACGTCCATTGCCAAAAAAAACTGTAGGACACGCGCCTCATCATCTCTAGCTGTTTTTACTTAAAACCGAGGAAGAGTTCTCTTATAGTCTAGATCAGTTACCACTCAGCGCAACACCTCTCTTTGCCTGTGGGAACTTTTCCTAATGACTGACTCAAGCGTGCAATGAACATTCTAGTTACATATTTGAACAATATCTGTCGGCTATGCACAGTCGTTCAATCGTGTCAGTCACGCTTATTTGCATTTTATGCGGTGAAATTTGGCCCTTCATTGAAGGTGTTGCATGCGCTCTCTACGTCCGTTTCTTCATCTTCGTCCTTTTCTGCTTCGCTCTCAGAACACGCCCGCCGGTTTCTCAGGCGTGACCTGTAATATCCCTGATAGGTATCAGAACCAGTACAGAGATAGAGAGAGCGAGAGAAACCGAGAAAGAGATAGGAAGAAAAAAATAGACAGAGATGCCGATCAAATTTTTTTTACGAGGTGGGATTCAAACCTGCATACCCTCGATCCGTAGGGAAGGGTCCTACGCACACGGCTATCCAAAATATTGCATAGCCCAGTATAGTATAGTGTAACAAGCGGGTGGCAAAGGGTAGTGAGCATGAGGACGAGCAATGTGACAAGGAGGAGGACGAGGAGAGAAAGGAGGAGAAGGGAAATGAGGAGGGAAGAGAGTAGAGCATAGCATTAAAAAAATAGGAAAGAGAAGAGTAGAGAAATAAATGCAGAAACAGCAAGAAAAAAAATGTTACATACTCAAGAAATAGAGTGAAAACAAGAGACCGATAAATAGAAAAAAGGATAGACATAAGGAGGCAGCAAGCGATAAATAGAGTCAGAGAAAAAGGGATAAAGGAGAAAGAAAGATAGAAAGAGTAAGAAAGAGAAAGAAATGGAGAGATAATTAAATAAACTGCAATAAAGAGAAGGAAAACGACATCGAAAAAGCCGGCAGATCCCACGCACTGTGGGAATCGATGTAATGCGAAGCCGCCAGGAAGGAGTAAATCATGCTTTACATAATTTGCGTGTCATGTTTTACATCTTAGGACCTGTCATTTATGTTCGTGATACAGTCATGTCACTCAATACCAAATTTGGTGTATCTCAAGCTAACGAAACGGCCGCGAGCACGCCATGAGCGTGGCATGCAAGTCATGTCGCACATGACAAGTCATGATTTCCATTTACCACCTGTCATTTATGTTCGTCATACAGTCACGTCACTCAATGCCAAATTTGGCGTATATCAAGCTGACGAAACGGCCGCGAGCGCGCCATGAGCGTGGCATGCAAGTCATGTCGCACATGACAAGTCATGATTTCCATATTACCACTTCTCATTTGTGTTTGGCATACAGTCATGTCACTCAATACCAAATTTGGTGTATCTCAAGCTAACGAAACGGCCGCGAGCGCGCCATGAGCGTGGAATGCAAGTCATGTCGCTCATGACATGTCATGATTTCCATATTGCCACTTGTCATTTATGTTCGTCATACAGTCATGTCGCTCGATACCAAATTTGGTGTATCTCAAGCTAACGAAACGGCCGCGAGCACGCCATGATCGTGGCATGCAAGTCATGTCGCTTATGACAAGTCATGATTTTCATATTACCACTTGTCATTTATGTTCGTCATACAGTCACGTTACTCAATACCAAGTTTGATGCATATCAAGCTAACGAAACGGCCGCGAGCGCGCCATGAGCGTGGCATGCAAGTCATGTCGCACATGACAAGTCATTATTTGCATATTGTCACCTGTCATTTATGTTCGTCATACAGTCACGTCACTCAATCCCAAATTTGGTGTACATCAAGCTAACGGAGCGGCCGCGAGCACACCATGAGCGTGGCATGTAAATCATACTTTTCATGACAAGTTAGTCATGATTTTTATTGATATGACCAGCCATTTATGTTCGTCATACAGTCATGTTATGCCATACCAAATTTGGTATAAATCCCATAACGATACGGCCAGGAGAGCACAAAGTCGTAGGCGGCTAGATAGATAGCTATCTATCTATCTAGATAGATAGATAGATAGATAGATAGATAGATAGATAGATAGATAGATAGATAGATACGCTCAAAGTCGCCGAAGTTCGCTAAGAAATGCTTCGCATTTAAAAACAGAGTGAAGTAACAGAAAAATGGAGTATGAAATCAATAGAAAACTTGTTAAACTTCGAAATACAGCGAAAGCCAGGGTTATATAAGTGCCCATCACTGTTACTGCACTGTCTCTTTACAATTGTGCCTCCAGTTCATGGTTGGCTAATTCGTTAAGTGCTTTACCTGTTCGTTTTCCTTTCTGTTGGCTCTGTTTTCCTAGCCTTTCCGCGTCCTTTTCCCATGCCACCCAGCATATCAGCGATTTCCATACCAAGGTTAAGTTCGCTGCACCCAATGAAGGACATTTTTTCTCTCTCGTCTAGTTCATGTATCGCTTCAATATTTCTTTTCTTCATGATTGCGCTATATTCATTAAGCAGAGCACCCTCTGTCATTCGGCACATTTCTCAGGTACGTGCAATTATGCTAGTTTCAGTGTTTTGCTTCTGCACCTCAAGAAGTGTTAGGGAAGGAGAAATTTCTGTTACGTCGAATTCGATGCTACATCAAATAGCAATGCGCCAGAAGCGCTGTTTATCTGGGGCATTGAAAAGCGCGTTAGGTGCAGAAGGCTTTCGGAGGGTGCCGGGGCAGTATACATTCACGGAATAGAAAAAGATCGTGGCTCTTGCTTTCGGATCGTCTAAGGTGAAAGCATGAGGGAACCCGTGATTATTTTCTACTGCATCTCGCACTTGGCCCCGTACTCTTCTGTGATCATGTCCCGTTTTTCACGCGACATTTTACTTTACACACAAGGCCAACAACTTGTTCTACAAAACTTTATAATGAGCTTCCCTCGCACTACGTCACCATGGTTGGCTGCACCGCTGCGGTGCACGTATCATGAAAATACACTTCGTGCAATCACGTGTTCGTACACCATTACCCAGTTCACCGGCCTTTCCGAGAACACTACGATTAGCCATACCGAGTTCTACGCAGCGGTGAGAGTCAGTTAACTATCGACATCTGTAGTCTTTTCAACGTATTCACTCGACCGGTTCAAGCCGGTGCGTGTGGACCTTCTAGAAACCGTTTAACCTGTGTGGGTTTCTGTGGCAATACTCACTGAGGCTTCCCTTGTGAAAACAGGTCAAGACACAAGGACATACACTAAGCAATTTTCCAGGAAGTCCTGCTGTATGGATCTGCGAATAACTTCAAATATACTGTAAACCAGGGGGTCTCAAACTGACCTCAGCCAGCGGGCCGTAGTCAGGTAAAGACCCTCCCCCCCCCCCACTGACTTCAACAAGATGTCATGTAAAGTTGCCACTTCAAAGGAAGCCCTCCCACTTCTCATATTTCGGTAACTTCTGCTGGGAATTTGCAGTAAGGATTTCAGAACCATGAATACCTATCTGCAGAATGACTAAAATCTGCACGCCGATCCTGAAAGATTGACTTTTCGTTCCCCGGTTCTTTTTCGACCCATGGTGACCACACGGGTTGCCTCACAAAAATAATGCTAGAGATCTGCCATTTCTGTGTAGCTCACAAACATGCTTTTTAGGGTATGAGGCCAAATGTCGAAATGTTTTTAGGGGCGAAGCTCCTAAGGGTGTGGGTCTGTCCCTCCTCTGTAGTTGTCGTAGTAGTAGTAGGTAGGTAGGTAGGTAGCCACGTGTAGTGGAATGTACCCACTTCACGTGATAAAGGTGACGATGACCCAGTATAGTGGAATGTACCCACTACACGTGATAACGATGAAGTATAAGTGCGTTCCAGTATAGTGGAATGTACCCAAAACACGTGATAACGATGACGATGACATCATTCACTTCGTGGATATGGCGTGATTTTAGGGGCGAAGCTCCTTAGGGTGTGGGTCTGTCCCTCCTCTGTAGTAGTAGTAGTAGTAGTAGTAGGTAGGTAGGTAGGTAGCCACGCGTAGTGGAATGTACCCACTCCACGTGATAAAGGTGACGATGACGCAGTATAGTGGTATGTACCCACTACACGTGATAACGATGAAGTATAAGCGCGTTCCAGTATAGTGGAATGTACCCACTACACGTGATAGCGATGACGATGACGCTGATGACCATGAAGTTTAAGCGCGTTCCAGACCACACATTCCTATCTGCAGAATAACTGAAATCTGCACGCCGATCTAAAGGATTGAGTTTTCGTTCGCCAGTTCTTTTTCGACCCATGGTGACCACACGCGTTGCCTGACAAAAATAATGGTAGAGATCTGCCATTTCTGTGTAGCTCATAAACATGTTTTTTAGGGTATCAGGCCAAGTGTCAAAATTTTTTTTATGGGCGAAGCTTCTGAGGGTGTGGGTTTGTCCCTCCTCTGTAGTTGTCGTAGTAGTATAGTGGAATGTACCCACTCCACGTGATAAAGATGACGATGACGCAGTATGGTGGAATGTACCCACTGCACGTGATAACGATGAAGTATAAGCGCGTTCCAGTATAGTGGAATGTACCCACTACACGTGATAATGATGACTATGACATCATTCACTTCGTGGATATGGCGTGATTTTAGGGGCGAAGCACCTTAGGCTGTGGGTCTGTCCCTTCTCTGTAGTAGTAGTAGTAGTAGTAGTAGTAGTAGTAGTAGTACGTAGGTAGGTAGCCACGTGTATTGGAATGTACCCACTCCACGTGATAAAGGTGACGATGACACAGTATAGTGGAATGTACCCACTACACGTGGTAACGATGAAGTATAAGCGCGTTCCAGTATAGTGGAATGTACCCACTACACGTGATAAAGATGACGATGACGCAGTAGAGTGGAGTGTACCGACTATACGCGATGACGATGAAGTCTAAGCGCGTTTCAGTATAGTGGAATGTACCCACTACACGTGATGACGATGACGATGAAGCTGATGACCTTGAAGTTTAAGCGCGTTCCAGACCACACATTCTCTTTCTGCCATGGATGAAAACGATCGAGCTTCGCACACTCATCATCATTCCCTTCGTGGATACGGCGTGATTTTTTTAAATGCGAAGCATTTCGTAGCGAACTTCGGCGAATTGGAGCGTATCTATCTATCTATATATCTAGCCGCCTACGACTTTGTGCTCTCTTGTCCGTATCGTTAATTGATTTATACCAAATTTGGTGTGGCATAACATGACTGTATGACGAACATAAATGGCTGGTCATATCATGAAAATCATGACTAACTTGTCATGAAAAGTATGATTTACATGCCACGCTCATGGCGCGCTCGCGGCGGTTTCCACAGCTTGATATACATCAAATTTGAGATTGACTGACGTGACTGCATGACGAACATAAATGACAGGTGGGTATATGCAAATATTGGCCTGCATGTCATGAAAAATATGATTTACTTGCCACGCTCGTTTCGCTGGCTTGATATACACCAAACTTGGTATTGAGTGACGTGACTGTATGAAGAACATAAATGACGAGTGCTATTATGGAAATCATGATTTGTCATGTGCGACATGACTTGCATGCCACACTCATGGCGCACTCGCGGCCGTTTCGTTAGCTTGACATACACTAAACTTGGTATTAGGGTGACGGGACTGTATGACGAACACAAATGACTAGTGGCAATATGGAAATCACGACTTGTCATGTGAGACATGACTTGCGTGGCGTGCTCGCGGCCATTTCGTTAGCTTGAGATACACCAAATTTACTATTCAGTGGCATGACTGTATGACGAACATAAATGACAAGTGGTAATACGGAAATCATGACTTGTCATGTGCGACATGACTTGCATGCCACGCTCATGGCGCACTCGCGGCTGATTCGTTAGCTCGATATACACCAAATTTGGTATTCAGTGACATGACTGTATGACGAACATAAATGACAAGTGGTAATATGGAAATCATGACTTGTCATGTGCGACATGACTTGCATTGCACGCTCATGGCGCGCTCGCGGCCGTTTCGTTAGCTTGACATACACTAAACATGGTATTAGGGTGACGGGACTGTATGACGAACATAAATGACAAGTGGCAATATGGAAATCATGACTTGTCATGTGCGACATGACTTGCATGCCACGCTCATGGCGCGCTCGCGGCTGTTTCGTTAGCTTGATATACACCAAATTTGGTATTCAGTGACATGACTGTATGACGAACATCAATGACAAGTGGCAATGTGGAAATCATGACTTGTCATGTGCGACATGACTTGCATGCCACGATCATGGCGCGCTCGCGGCTGTTTCGTTAACTTGATATACACCAAATTCGGTATTAAGTGACATGACTGTATAACGAATATAAGTGGCAGGTGGTAACATGAAAATATTGGCATGCATGTCATCTACAACGCCATTTACATGCCACGATCATGGTGCGCTTGCACCCAGTTCGCTAGCTTGATATGCGCCAACATTGGTATTGCGCGACGTGACTGTATGACGAACACAAATGACAAGTCCTAACATGTAAAACATGACATACCAAATCTTTTAAAGCATGATTTGCTCCTTCCTGGCTGCTTCGCATTACATCGATTCCCACAGTGCGTGGGATCTGCCGGCTTTTTGTCTGCCAGGTACCAAGGAATGCGCACCTCTCTGACAACGAACGTAATTGCTGCGGGCGAAAACAGGTGACATTTCTAACATTATCCGTAAGCCACATTTCAGGACAAACAACCTATCGACTACGAGAAGGCCTGTAACTACAAAATAGATATCTACCAATTCTATCATTATTTACGAACTTACTCACCAGTACCTTTTTCATTTTCTGAAATAAAAATAAGGACGTGTTTTTTAAATACAGCAGGGCACTAAATTTTGAATTCGCTCAACTTTTGTAAAGAAACAAAAAAAATATAAGTTCAAATAGCACCTGAATTTCATTGACAGTTGCGTATTTGGTAGTGGGTTTAGTACGACAATATCATACGACTACGAACCGCACGTCACGCTGAAAAAGCACGAAGCGCAAGTTCATGATGTTAGAACCACATGAACATGGAGTACCAACAGTGATTTTTGAACCTTCCTCGCTTTTTTGTTATGATTCACCGATTAAACACTTCTCGAACATTAGACACTTAGGTAACAGCAATCGTTAACACAATACTTTAAATAAAGCGGGACCAACAAACGTCACGCGGCTGCTAGTGAAACATTATTGCGGTTAGATCGCAGCATAACACTGCAAGATCAGTACAAATGGGAAACGCTTGCCTTCTCTGTCCTCTTTTTTCTCCACACAACATATAGCATCGTACAGCGTATATATATATATATATATATATATATATATATATATATATATATATATATATATATATATATATATATATATATTGTTACGGAGAGAATATATTTACACAATATATACACAGTGTAAATTCAGTGGCTGACAAGATGGTGGCCAGCTAGCAGGGACTGTCCACGTCGTCTTCTTCCCTGTCCTCGTTGTCGTCTTCTTCATCCCGTTACATGATTTCCCGGGCGGCTGGAGCACCGACCCGGTGCTAATCAGGCGGCAGTGGAGTAATATGGCTTGAGCCGCGTGACATGCACTATGTCAGTACGACGGCTAACGACGGTGGGATCACTAGGGGTTCTTTCGTAGGTGACGTCGGTGATTGGGCGTAAGATGCGGTAGGGGCCGGAATGGCGTGGAAGTAACTTTTCCGAAAGTCCAAGGCGACGCGAGGGGGACCAAAGCAGAACCAGAGTACCAGGTGTGTAGTGGACGTCACGATGGCGGGCGTCATATCCCTTTACGGCCTGACCCGCACAAACGTGTGGGTCAATAAAGACGCTCACGAAACAGCACCTGTTTCAGTTTCGGTTACATAGCTCTGTGCCGCTGAAGTCAATGTATACGGGAATATATCTGTTTCAGTAGTTCAATAATTTCTACACCACAGGGCGAGTAATCTTCCACGAAAAATACCGTCTGAGCACGTGCGCCGACAACAGCTACCTCAGACGTGTAAATTAACCCTCCTTCTTGATATACATTTTTTTTCGGGAGTGTATGCATAGGAAAGGAATAATGAGACTTAGAAAAACATGCTTCGCTAAAAACATTACGCGTTCCTACAACACATGCTGTGTACTCACGCGTGAAAAAGTCACCCGCACGTTTGTGCGGGCTGGGCTTTAGTCCTCGTCAAGTGCACGGCAGAGCAACGCAGGTCGGCCGTCCGCGCGCGGTTGCGCCTGCGCATTCAGTTTTTTTTTATTGCGAATAGTTTCTTCTCATCTTATTGGCACTTCTTTGGTTGTTGTTTTCCGATGTTTTCTTATATCTGAAGTTAGCGACGCGAAGTGATATGCGTGAATTGTGATCACCATTTACGCAGAAAATATTAATTTGGTGAATGTGTTGCGACAACGTGTAGTATATTTCAAATAATTAGATTTTACACTGCCTATCATATAGAGTTCCAGTATCGCCAGTGAAATTCTGAGGATAATAAATAACATTGAGGGTTCAAATTGTTAAAATTATCTAACTTCGGGAACAAGCTTCTGTGGGCGCTGAATTTTGTTTCTTTTCACATGCCGAGATTTTCAAACCAGACAGTGAAGAAGACATAGAAGTGATATTGATCCTCCTATGTCTTGCGTCAGAATTGGGTAGGCACTACGTTGACAAATTGACAGAGATTCATATTCGTGGTTCGAACCAACTTAGTGATGAAAACTGGAGTATGGAAGGCGAGTTTTTGAGCAGTTGCCTCCGTAATAACTGGGTCAGGGGACCACTCACTCCTATCCTGCCAATTTCAGTGAAATTGATGTTTTGTGAAAGAAGACACATTTGGTTGCAAAGCCTCAACTGCTTGGAAGTGGTAAGACCGCCGACGTTGTTGTTGTCAAGACTGCTTTGCCGACTTTCTCACATTAATTTAATTCAACGATCTTTGAAGTTACTGCTGAGAAAACGGCAGTGTGCCCTAGTTGCAGACATAGGACAACTTTGCAAGTAACTGTGGAAAAGATCAATCAGCTTTAGGTATGGACCTGATCATGGGCTGCATCCGATCTCTGAGGAACTTTGCTGAGTTTGCTCGTCACCAGGCGCCCAAGAATTGAAAGCGGAAAGAAAATTGTGTCACAAGATCAATCCTTAGACAACTTTACTGGAGTGTAAAAGGCGCCCGGCATAGCCAAGCGATTACTCAGCTATACGTACCACTGGCGATCAGTATACAGTTTGACAACTGCACATCACTGCAGGCTGTCAAGTGTGGCTTCCTGTTCAAGGACGCGCTGTATGTAGTGCAACTTATACCGTGTGCCTCACAAGTGACACAAAATACTCTAAAATCTTGCATTCGCAGTGCTGACCACGCATTTTTTGCTTTGTCTTAGCCGTTGTGAGTGTATTCCCCGCTGCAGTGAATCACATGAATAAAGCCCAGCCCGCACATATGTGCGGGTCTGTTTTCTGGGGCAAAAAACTGCAATTCTTACAGTTTAACCTTTGAAAACTTAATTACAATAGAGCAAACATGAATAATTTTTGCGCAAGTTAGCAATTTTTCTATTATATTTTTCTCGGGCAGGAAAGGGATATATGCGCCTCTGATTGTCCTGTGAGTCCGGTAGTCGGCGTCGAGCAACTTGGCGTGCCTCTTGGGCCTTCGTGATTGCTTCCCGAGCGTACTCGGAACGTATAACTTAGTCTGGATGGCAGGAGGGTGTCGAAAGGTAGCGTAGGGTCGCGGCCGAACAACAGAAAAAATGGAGAGATCCCAGCGGTATCGTGACGAGAAGAATTATACGCAAATGTGACAAACGTTAACGTAGTGTCCCAGTCGCGATGGTCGGCGGAGACATACATGGACATCATGTCAGTAAGAGTTCGATTGAGGCGCTCGGTTAGGCCGTTGGTTTGCGGATGATAAGCAGTTGAAAGCTTGTGTTCAGTTGCGCAGGATCGTTAGAAGGTCATCAACCACTTTGGAAAGGAAGTAGCGGCCTCGGTCAGTGAGGAGCTGCCGAGGGGCTCCGTTGTGTAGGATGACGTTTTCCAGGAGAAAGTCGGCGACATCAGTTGCACAGCTAGTTGGAAGAGCCCGTGTGATTGCGTATCGGGTTGCATAATCGGTTGCTACTGCAATCCACCTATTGCCTGCAACCGAGGTAGGAAAAGGGCCGAGGAGATCAACACCGACGCGGTAAAATGGCTCTGATGGTATGTCGAGAGGCTGCAGGCGTCCGGCAGGATGGGTGGTAGGTTTTTTCCGTCGTTGACAAAGATCGCAGGCAGCAATATAACGGGAGACGCCGCGGTACAGACCAGGCCAGAAGAAGCGCCTGCGAACTTTGTCATATGTCCGGCAAACGCCGAGGTGACCGGCTGTCGGCATATGGTGAAGCTGGGCGAGAACAGTCTTACGCAGGTGAGGAGGAACGACGAGCAGTCTGTCGGGGCCGTCAGGACGCGTGTTGGAACGGTACAATACACCATCATGAAGCTAAAACATTCGAAGAGAAGGGTTGGGCGTCGACGATGTTAGCCTTTGAATGATATCGTGCAAGAAGGCGTCCCGCCGTTGCTCGACTCCGATATCGTGAAAAGCGGACAGAGAGAGAACGTTGGTAGATAGAGTGGCCGTAGAACTGTCTGGTGGGTCGACAGGATATCGGGAGAAGCAGTCGGCATCTTGATGCAAGCGGCCTGTTTTGTACACGACTGAGTAGTCGTATTCTTGAAGGCGCAGCGCCCACCGACCAAGGCGGCCTGAAGGGTCTTTCAGGGACGAAAGCCAGCACAAAGCATGGTGATCAGTGAGGACTGTGAATGGCCGGCCGTACAAATAGGGGCGAAATTTTCCAACTGCCCAAACGAGCGCCAGACATTCGCGTTCAGTAATGGGGTACTTTCGCTCAGCATGAGAGAGAAGGCGGCTGGCATACGCAACAACGCGTTTCCGACCTTTTTGTGTCTGGGCTAGGGACTGCACCGATGCCATGGCCACTTGCATCGGTACGGACTTCTGTTGGAGCTGAGACGTCAAAGTGAGCGAGAATAGGTGGAGAAGTAAGCAGTCGTATCAGATTGGAGAACGCATCCGCTTGCTCAGGGCCCCAGATGAAGGCAGCGTCTTTCTTGAGGAGCTGAGTGAGAGGGCGTGCAACGTCGGCAAAGTTTTGGACAAAGCGACGGAAGTAAGAGCAGAGGCCAAAGAAACTGCGAACGTCTTTGGAACAAGTTGGCACAGGGAAGTCTTTCACTGCTCGTATTTTATATTGATCAGGGCGAACACCGAAGGAATCAACGAGATGTCCGAGCACAGAAATTTCACGACGAGCGAAGTGGCACTTGGACGAATTCAGCTGCAGGCCCGCCTTACGGAAGACAGATAATATCTTCGATAGCCTTTCAAGGTGCGTCGCAAATGATGGAGAAAAGACGATTACGTCATCCAGGTAGCAGAGGCAGGATGGACCACTTGAAGCCATGCAAAAGGGCATCCATTATTCGTTCAAACGTGGCGGGCGCATTGCACAAACCGAATGGCATCACTTTAAACTGGTAAAGGCCCTCGGGAGTGATAAAGGCCGTCTTCTCACGGTCCATGTCGTCAACGGCAATTTGCCAGTACCCGGAGCGCAGGTCAATGGAAGAAAAATATTGCGCGCCGTGAAGGCAGTCTAGAGCATCGTCAATGCGTGGCAGAGGATAGACGTCCTTCTTGGTGATCTTGTTTAGGTGCCGATAATCAACGCAAAATCGCCAACTGTTGTCCTTCTTTTTAACAAGGACAACAGGGGACGCCCATGGACTGCAGGAAGGCTCGATGATATTCCGAGAAAGCATTTTGTCAACTTCTTGTTGGATTATCTGTCGCTCAGTATGGGAGACGCGGATAGGGTCGCCGATGGATTGGTCTCACATCGCCTGTGTCAATCCGATGTTTAACAACCGAAGTTTGTCCGAGAGGGTGGTCGCCAAGGTCGAATATGTCCCAGAAGGACTCAAGGAGAGCGCGTAGTTCATCAGCATGTTCGGTCGGTAAGTCGGGTGCAATCATATATATATATAACAATATATATGTATATATTTGTGTGTGTGTGTGCGTGCGTCTGTGTGTCCAAAAAGTATCGACATCTGTAGTTTTTCAATGTATTCTAGAAACCGTTTAACCCGTGTGAGTTTCTGTGGCAATACTCACTGAGGCTTCCCTTGTGAAAACAGGTCAAGACACAAGGACATACACTAAGCAAGTTTTCCAGGAAGTCCTGCTGTATGGATCTGCGAATAACTTGAAATATATTGCAAACCAGGGGTCTCAAACTGACCTCAGCCAGCTGGCCGTAGTCAGTTAAAGACCCCCCCCCCCCCCACTGACTTCAACAAGATGTCATGTAAAGTTGCCACTTGAAAGGAAGCCTTCCCACTTCTCATATATTGGTAAGTTCTGCTGGGAATTTGCACTAAGGATTTCAGAACCATGAATACCTATCTGCAGAATGACTAAAATCTGCACGCCGATCCTGAAAGATTGACTTTTCGTTCCCCGGTTCTTTTTCGACCCATGGTGACCACACGAGTTGCCTCACAAAAATAATGCTAGAGATCTGCCATTTCTGTGTAGCTCACAAACATGCTTTTTAGGGTATGAGGCCAAGTGTCGAAATGTTTTTATGGGGCGAAGCTCCTAAGGGTGTGGGTCTGTCCCTCCTCTGTAGTTGTCGTAGTAGTAGTAGGTAGGTAGGTAGGTAGCCACGTGTAGTGGAATGTACCCACTTCACGTGATAAAGGTGACGATGACGCAGTATAGTGGAATGTACCCACTACACGTGATAACGATGAAGTATAAGTGCGTTCCAGTATAGTGGAATGTACCCAAAACACGTGATAACGATGACGATGACATCATTTCACTTCGTGGATATGGCGTGATTTTAGGGGCGAAGCTCCTTAGGGTGTGGGTCTGCCCCTCCTCTGTAATAGTAGTAGTAGTAGTAGTCGGTAGGTAGGTAGGTAGCCACGCGTAGTGGAATGTACCCACTCCACGTGATAAAGGTGACGATGACGCAGTATAGTGGTATGTACCCACTACACGTGATAACGATGAAGTATAAGCGCGTTCCAGTATAGTGGAATGTACCCACTACACGCGATAGCGATGACGATGACGCTGATGACCATGAAGTTTAAGCGCGTTCCAGACCACACATTCTCTTTCTGCCATGGATGAAAACGATCGAGCTTCGCCCACTCATCATCATTCACTTCGTGGATATGGCGTGATTTTTTAGGGGCGAAGCTCCTTTTAGTCTAACCTTGTCCCGCGTCAGGCGTAACCGGCAGTATCTCGTGATAATGATGACGATGACGCTGATGACCACGAAGAATAAGCGCGTTCCAGACCACCTCTAGTTCTCATCGTGTGCACCGAGGAAGCAGAGCGTCTCGCAGGCGGTGTGGCCATCTATGTCAAGCAGAACACTGTAGTACAATAAGGCCGTCCACCACCACCACTACAGTCGCTAGAGTGATGGCCGAGAGCATAGAGGGGCAGCTTAGCAATGGCTAGGCAGGTGGTGTCTGTCGCCCAGGTTGGCTCCATTCCTTGATCTTGCTTGGATGTGCTTGCGGGGACTTACTCCATCACTCCTTCCCGCGTCCTACACCCCTCCAGAGCATGCGCGTCCCCTCCACCTCTCTCTCCTCTCCAACGCTCACCCCCATTCTCCCCTCTGGGAATCCTCTACTGTACGGAGCGGCGCGCGCGTCCCCTCTTTCTCCTCTCCTACGCTCACCCCCTTTCTCTCCTCTAGGAATCCTCTACTCTACGGAGCGGCGTCCGCGTTCCACATCCCCACAGCGGATGTGCGTCCTCTCCTCCTCTCTCTCCTCTACGCTCACCTCCTTTCTCCCCTCTAGAAATCCTCTACGGAGGCATATAAGAACCCCCTATCCCTCCACTTCACCGACCATAAAGCCGTTATAATGAAGAGGGACCGGAAGCCACGACTAGCTACCATTTTCGAATAAATAAAATTTCTTGTATATATACACAGTGTTTGTCACGTCCTTGATGATGTCCTGGACGAAAATTCACAGAAGATTCACGGTTTACCGATGAACCTCCAGAGCTTCCCCCCACTCATCATCATTCACTACGTGGATATGCTGTGATTTTTAGGAGCGAAGCTCCTTATGCCGTAAGTCGTGCGTGCCATGTTTGTAGTACGTAGTAGCCACCTGCGTGATGACGATGACGATCGCGATGCCATACAACACATGGCATCGCGAGGGGCGAAGCTCCTTATGCTTCGGCCGGCAGAAAACAGCCAACTCAGAACTGGCACGGACCGGGGGGAATCCACCGTCTAATTAAAACAAAGCATTGCGAGGGCCGTTTATCGGTGCTGACGCAATGTACCTTCTGCCCAGTGCTCTGAATGTCAAAGTGAAGAAATTCAAGAATGCGCGGGTAGACGGTGGGAGTAACTATGACTTCGACACGCCACATGAAATGTGGTGTGCCGTGATGGCGATGACGATCGCGATGCCAAAGAACACATGGCATCGCGAGGGGCGAAGCTCCTTATGCCGTAGGTCGTGCGTCCCTTGTAGTTTGTAGTACGTAGTAGCCACCTGCGTGATGACGATGACGCTACCATCACGGCACACCACATGAAATGTGGTGTGCCGTGATGACGATGACGATCGCGATGCCATACAACACATGGCATCGCGATATGGTCTAACATGCACATCGTTTGACCACATGCAACCAACCACCATCACGTCTTTGCCGTGGGTCGTGCGTCCCTTGTAGTTTGTAGTACGTAGTAGCCACCTGCGTAACCAGCAGTATCTCGCTGTGTGATGACGATGACGCTGCCATCACGGCACACCACATGGAATGTACCCACTATGCGTCATAACGATGACGCTGATGACGATGACGATCGCGATGTCATACAACACATGGCATCGCGATATGGTCTCACATGCATATCGTTTGACCACATGCAACCAACCACCTTCACGTCTTTTATGATGTACCTCCGGAGCTTCGCCCACGCATCATCATTCACTCCGCGGATATGCTGTGATTTTTTTAAGTGCTAAGTACTAGGGTTTCTTATACTATATTATAAATCCCATCTGTTTTGGCACGTTTGAGCATTATAGAGCAAATCCTATTTTTAAATGCGAAGCATTTCTTAGCGAACTTCGCCGACCTTGAGCGTATCTATCTATCTATCAGCCGCCTACGACTTTGTGCTCGCCTGGCCGTACGTTAATGGGATTTATACCAAAACTGGTATGGAACATGACTGCATGACAAACAGGAGTGACTGGTCATATCATGAAAATCATGACTAACTTGTCATGAAAACAATGATTTACATATCATTGCCATAGTGCTCCTGAGGCCGTTTTCTTAGCTTGATATATCCAAAAATTCGTACGATGAGACATTCCTGCATGATAAACATGAATGACAGGTGGTAATCTGAAAATCGTGACCTGCATGTCATCTATAACATGATTTACATGCCACGCACATGGCGCGCTGAAGGCCGTTTCGCTAGCTTGATATACACCAAATTTGGTATTGCGTGACGTGATTGTATGACGAACATAAATGCGAAGTGGTAATATGGAAATCATCACATGTCATGTGCAACATGACTTGCATGCCACGCTCATGACACTCTCGTGGCCGTTTCGCTAGCTTGATATACAACAAACTTCGTATTTAGGGACGTGACTGTATGACGAGCATAAATAACAAGTGGAAATATGGAAACCATGATATGTCATGTGCAACATGACTAGCATGCTACTAATGGTACTCCCGTGGCTGTTTCGCTGGCTTGATATACACCAAATTCGCTATTTAGCGACGTGATTGTATGACGAGGATAAATGACAAGTAGTAATATGCAAATCATGATATGTTATGTGGAACATGACTTGCATGCCACGCTCATGACACTCTTGTGGCCATTTCGCCAGCTTGATATACACCAAATTTTAAGGTGAAAGCTTTTACTGTCTCATGTTCACGTCCGCCCGTCCGTCCGTCCGTCCGTCACTCCAGCAGTGCCCCTGGCACAGTGCCAGGTGGGCGCCGGGGCGCGCAAACGGACGCCGGTCGCGTTGGACTCTACAGCGCTCGTACTTTGCTTGCGTAGCGGCCCTGTGCCCAGCGTTTCTAATCATGCAAGGAGGGAGACGAGCGCATCACGTTCCATCCTGACCGACCCCGTCAATTTAAACGCTGGAACGCGGATGGCGTCTGCATGATGCGCAGAGCGCGAGAATACGAACGCATTCGAAACGGAGGCAGATTGGTCTCGCGTCTCGGTGCGATTCGAGGTAAAAAATTAAGCGAACATAAGTGGCAGATGGTAACTTGACAATCTTGGCATGCATGTCATCTGCAATGCCATTTACATGCCACGCTCATTGTGCGCTTGCGTCCAGTTCGCTAGCTTGATATACACCAAAATTTGTATTGCGCGACGTGACCGTATGACGCACACAAATGACAGGTCCTAACATGTAATTAATGACATGCATATTATGTACAGCACAATTTGCTGCTTGCTGGCTGCTTCGCATCACAGCGATTCCCACAGTGCCTGGGATCTGCCGGTTTTTTTTATTTTTCATAACTATTGCTTTATTAAACGGCGGTCTTACGCAAACACTCCTAACTGACATTCCATTAATAAAAAACATTTTTTAAAGACATGAAAGAAGCATTGGCCAGTGCATTGAAGCGAAAGAAGTAAGACGAGATGAATATTAAATGTATAGTCATTACATAACCAAAAAAATATGCACTAACACTGCGGGCGCCTTCGTATAACAGGCAGCCATATGAAATATTGAGGCAAGATTTTGCTTATTGAGGTTCATTGCACACTCACTAATGTGACGAAGAAGTTTGCCAACTTTTATGGGAAATTCTTTATTAGCAAAAATGTTATGACTGTTCGCGTAAGGAAAGTATTAAAAATATGAGTCCTGAGAAAATCAACAAAAAAGGTTTGAAACAGGTGCAGCGCTTACAGTAGCTGATATGGAACGCTAAGATCCTCGGTATTTATAGCCACTTCCATCGTGGACCTTTCTATTGTGTACCTTTGCTCGAGCGGCAAGTCGCCATTTTTTTCTAGCTTGATTTGCAGCCCGCTTTCGCGATGCGGTGCCGGTCGTTTGTGAGGCAAGCTTTTGCAGAGTAGAAACCAGGCTCGGTACCAACTTGCTTCATAATATGAAATACAAAATCTGTTTCTATTGCCATTATTCAAATGACACACAACGTCATACACAGCCAAATGGTTGTATGGCAGGCTCACATACGTGTCCTTGAGCGTAAACAACACATGTTCGATGTTTCACGTTCACCTGGCGAGAAGTTTATTTCTTTTATGATTAAAATGATTGGTTGTCAATGCTGTTACAGCATTATTAGCTGTTCACTCTGGACATGATTATTAAATGACTAACAGAATACTACATACCAAACTAATCTGATGATGCACACAAAACTGGCACTTTCAGTTTCGGTTTCGTAGATGATGGGTGGTCAAACATTTTTGCTTGTATCTTTTCAAAGAAACTGTGTAGGCAAAAAATTTTACGGAGCGAAATGAAGGCGAATAACTTGCGCTCCTAATATAACACGCTTTCTCCTGTTGGCCTCATACCTTAAGGGGAAAAAACTCCCAATCTCCCGCCTAAAGGAACCATGTGTGGATGCGAAGCACCGGGGAGATGGTTAGCTTGAGCGGGAGAAACGTCGCCGCTCCTGTTTCGCAGCACCGGCCCCAGCGCTCATCGCGGCGCTGCACAGGAGACAGAATGAGGCGCACGCGCTCCGCCGTGTTCGTACCGCTGAACTACCATGGCGCCCCCCAACGGAGTATGCAGCTGTCGCACCACCTGCCGTGCGCGCCGCTCCATAGAGTAGAGGATTCCTAGAGGAGAGAAACGGGGAGCGTAGGAAAGAAGAGATAGGGGAGGGAACGTGCATGCGCTGTGGGGGGTGTGGGACGCGGGAAGGAGGGATCGACAAAGCCCCCCCAAAAACATGCAAGCAAGATCAAGGAATGGAGTCAACCTGGGCGACAGACACCACCGGTAGTGCGTGTTATTCTGTGTTTGCACCCACCACGTGCCTAGCCATGGCTAAGCAGCCACTCTGTCCTCTCGGCCATGACTCTTGTGACTGTGGTGGTGGTTGACGGCCTTATTCTACTACAGTTTTCTGGTTCGCATATTGGGTGCTTCCCTACTTCATGACAGTGACCGGACGCAGGACGCGGGAGGGACGGACAAAGCCCCGCCATAGCAAGCTTCGTATCTAAAAATTGAGGGACACGTTGTACATTCTACAATGTGTTCTTCGAAAGCTTGTGGCCATTCGACTATCTGTGCCATGTCTTTTTGTTTTGTCAGACGGATGGATGGACGGGCGGACGGACGGACACAGACTGACGGACGGATGGACAGGCACGAAAGGACGGACACTGTCGGACGGATGGATGGACGGACGGATGGACACACGGACGGATGGATGGACACGGACGGACGGAGAGACAAGGATGGACGGACGGACGGAGGGACACATGGACGGATTGATGGACACGGATGGACGGACGGACGCGCAGACAGGGACGGACGGACCAACGGACATGGACGGACGGACAGATAGACTGACACAAACTGACGGACGCACAGAGCGACACACTGACAGACGGACGGACACGGGCGGGCGGATGGATGGACATGGGCGGACGCATGGACGGAGGGACACAGACGGACGGATGGACAGACACGGACGGATGGACAGACGGACCGACGGACAGACACGGACTAACGGACAGACGGAGACGGAGAGTTGGACGGATGGACACGGATGGATGGACGGATGGACAGACGGACAGATGGACGGACGGACGTGAGCATGAGACATTAAAGGGTTTCACCCTAATATGTGACGAAGACTGCCACGTGAAGCGCGGGCAGCTAGCACAAGATTTGCGGGCTGCACACGCGGCCCGCGAGCTACCAGTCTGAAACCCTTACATAAAAATCGTTAACTCACTTGGAGGGGCAGTGATGTATCGCCCCAACGGCCGCGCAGGAGGAGCCGTGACATCCTTTCTAATATGTCGCAATCATTCAAGTGTTATTGCTTTGTCTCAGAAAAAAATAGTGTGAGCGGGCGCAACCTAGTTGTCGAGGTGCGATGATGATTAAATTGCGTTCGTTATACGTTGTAAAAAAAATGCGTTGTGTAAGAAACCTCGTTTTTGTCTGCCAGGTACCAAGGGAGGCGCACCTCTCTGACAACGAACGTAATTGCTGCGGGCGAAAACAGGTGGCATTTCTAACATTATCCGTAAGCCACATTTCACGACGAACAACCTATCGACTACGAGAAGGCCTGTAACTACGAATTAAATATGTACCAATTCTATCATTATTTACGAACTTACTCACCAGTACTCTTTTCTCTTTCTGAAATAAAAATAAGGACGTGTTTTTTTTATACAGCAGGGTACTAAATTTTTAATTCGCACAACTTTTGTAAAGAAACAAAAAAAATATTAGTTCAATTAGCATCTGAACTTTATTGACAGTTCCGTATTTGGTAGTGGGCTTACTACGACAATATCATACGACTACGGACCGCACGTCACGCTGGAAAAGCACAAAGCGCAAGTTCATGATGCTAGAATCACCTGAACATGGACTACGACAATATCATACGACTACGGACCGCACGTCACGCTGGAAAAGCACAAAGCGCAAGTTCATGATGCTAGAATCACCTGAACATGGAGTACCAACACTGATTTTTGAACCTTCCTCGCTGTTTTGTTATGAGTCACCGGTTAAACACCTCTCGAACATCAGACACTTAGGTAACAGCAATCGTTAACACAATACTTTAAATAAAGCCGGACCAACAAACGTCACGCGGCTGCTACTGAAACATTATTGCGGTTAGATCGCGTCATAACACTGCAAGATCAGTAAAAATGTTAAGGGCTTGCCTTCTGTGTCCTCCTTTTCCTCCACACAACATATAACATTGTACAGCGTATATATATATATATATATATATATATATATATATAGATGTGTGTGTGTGTGTGTGTTTGTGTCTGCGTGGGTCTGTGTGTCTAAAAACTTCAAAAATCACGAAGGCTGGAAAGAAGAAGAGGAAAAGGAAAGGCAGGGATGTTAACCAGTCTAGTAGGACCGGTATGCTGCCCTACACTGGGGAAAGTAATGGGGGAGATTTAAAGATGGAGAAAGAGAGAGAGAGATGGGGGGAGCGAGCACGTACACAAAGTCTCACTTCACAGTCATCACAGCCATAAGTCTGTAATCGCCGTTGCAAGTCTGTTGCCTTTGAGAAGTTTAGCACTGCCTTCGCCGCATTCACCCGCGATGCCTACCTCTCTGGTCGACTTTCCAGAATGGTTTCTACCGTCATCGGTCTGTGGTCTATGCGAGCTAGAGCGGCTGTTAGTGTTGTTTCCTGCGCATTATAGCGAGGACAGTCACAGAAGATGTGCTGTAGTGTTTCCTCGCTACAGCAGTTGTCGCAAAAAGGGTTGCCAGCCATTTCGATTCAATAGGAGAATGACTTCGGGAAAGCCACTCTCAGCCATATACGGAAAAGCAGAGTCGCATCATTTCGGCGTAGTCCAGTAGTCTGAATACGTAAAGTGTTCGGACAGTTGTGGTGTTGGTTGCGCAGTCTACTTGTTGTGTTCCAAGAGGAGAAAGTAACTTCTTGTGCGAGCGACCACTCAAAGTTGGCTAGCAGCATCAGTCCTCAATAGGGGTATTGTCTCGACCATGTCCCCTTGAAGAGCTGATCGAGCAGCAATGTGGGCAGGTTCATTGCCTATCACGCCGCAATGACTTGGCAGCCACTGAAATCTCACGCGGTGACCTTTCTCGAATGCAGTATGGAGGAGATGCCTAACCTGGAAGACCAACTGCTCGCATGATCCGTGCCGCAGGGCTGACAGCAAAGATTGCAGAGCTGCCTTCGAATCACTAAATACTCACCATCGTTGAGGCTGTTCGCGGTTGGCTACCTGTAGCGCAGCGCGGAGAGCAGCAAGTTCAGCAGCCGTCGATGTCGTTGGGTGGTCTGTCTTGAAACTGACGGTAATAGCCTTCGCTGGGACGACCACTGCTCCGGACGAACACTGGAGAGTAGTTAATCCATCAGTATAAATGTGTAAGTGATCAGCGTACTTCTCGTGCAGAAGAATCAGAGATAGCTGCTTCAGCACTGGTGATGAGAGCTCGGATTTTTTTTTCTGATTCCCGGTACGTTGAAGTGCACATCAGGTCGAATAAAGCACCACGGAGGTATCACTGGCTTAGACGCGGGGCTGATGCCTGACGGAGGGTAAGCAGCATATTTTGAATTATTGCACAGTACGACGCCCGTGTTCTTTGTGAAGGCAGTGTTGTAAGGTGGTGGCAATGAGCCCGGGATAAATGCCCGATATGAGCTTTCAAGGCTTCCACCGCAATGTGCGTTTGTATAGGTTGTTCCCATGAGATAGAAATAGTCGCGTCAGTCGACGCGTACTTTGGTAGGCCAAGGCAAACTCTGAGAGCCTGAGCTTGTACAGCCTGCTGAGTGCGAATATTTGTCTTACAAGTATTAGTCACTACGGGCAGACTATATCGAAAAAACCGAGAAACAGTGACCTGTACAGTTCCAGCATTGCGTCTATCGACATGCCCCAGGTTTTTCCACGCAGGAACTTGAACAACTGTGAGATGGCTGTAAGGCGCTGTTTCATGTAAGACACATGCGCGCTCCAACGAAGGTCTCTGTCTATGATTATACCCAGAAATTTGTGGGTTCGGGCATAAGAAGTGGTCCGCCCTTCAATAGAAATGGCATAGTGCGTCACTGGCTTACGTGTGAACGCCACTAATGCACATTTTTCCGGAGAGATTTTAAGGCCTTGCTTGCCGAGGTATTTCGCTGTCGTAGTTGCAGCCATTTGAAGCCTCGCTGGTATCTGGGGGCGTGTGACGGCTGATGTCCAGACACAAATGTCGTCTGCGTATATGGATATTGCGATCGTACATGGCAGGTATTCGGTAAGTTTAACGAGCGGCAGATTGAATAGAGTGGGGCTTAGTACTCCGGCTTGAGGAACACTCCGACAGGTATAGCGTCGTTTGGTTGGACCGTCGTCGGTTGATAGAGAGAATAATCTTGCTATCAGGTAGCAAGCAATCCATCGAAGACCTCGACCACCCAAGCCAACCATCTCAAGGGCATCGGAATGGCCTTGTGTAGCACGTTATCGTATGCACCTTTTACGTCTAGGAACAATGCTGCAGACAAACGCTTACGTGATTTCTGCTGTAGGATGTATGTGACGAGATCAATAATGTTATCGACAGATGAGCGATCACGTCGAAAACCAGCCAGGGAGTTTGGATAAATTTTGTAATGTTCAAGGTACCATTCAAGGCGGCTAAGGATCATCCGTTCCATTATCTTTCCCACGCAGCTGGCCAGTACAATAGGGCGGTACGAGGCAAGTTCAAGTGGAGACTTGCCTGGCTTCAGAAGTGGTACTAGACGACTTGTCTTCCATTCGTCAGGAACGCTTCCCTCTAGCCAGGCTGCCTTGTTCAAACGTAGCAGCTCTGCCCGCGCAGCCACACCCAGATTGCATAGGGCTCGATAGGATGTACCATCTGGCCCCGGTGATGAAGAACGCCTGCATAGGGCTAGAGCCGCCTCGAGCTCCTCCATAGTGAAAGGAAAGTCCATGCGGCCTTCACGGGAATGAGGGACGTCACTTCCGGCCAGAGCATCTGGACGAACCACTTGGTGTGCTACCCTCGCGCAAAAGTCTTCTGCGACATCAATGTTTCGCAGTTTTTGAAAAAGTGCCAGTACACTGTCGTCCTTTATGAAAGGGAACACGCGAGCACGTGGACCGGCGCGCTGCGGCGGCTGCCTACAGCACCATCAACCGACAGCTGAAGAAAGCTCGTCCGCTTTTGGCGGCACCGCCTGTTGCGATATCGGAGCGGGAGCGTAATCTAGACGCGCTTGTCCAACACTCATGACTCGTTATATTGTTTGTTAATAGATGACGCCGAAAGCGCACGTGCTTTCTCTAGATATCAAGTTGATGGTGCTGTAGGCAGCCGCCGCAGCGCGCCGGCCACGCCCTCGCATGTTCCCTTTCATAAAGGACGACAATGTACCTTGAAGGGACAGCGCTGTTCCGGAATGCAGCGAAGACCGCGCACCGTTCTCCAGCTGTGAGATAGGGCCTTAGCGGGGGTCTTGGTTGTGACAAAACGTTCTCCACCGTTCAGAGGCTAACTTGTCCATGCGACGCTGAATCTTCTGCATTCTTCTGGCTGTTCTAAAGTCGTGCATGGATTTTGTGCGCCGATATCTGCGTTCCGCACGGCGGCGAAGCGCTTGCAGTCTTTCCAATTCGGCATCAAAATTATTGCGTCTGGACGAAATCCGAATCGTACGCGTGATATCTTGCATTGTGCACTTAATTACTTGCTCAAGCCCGGTGCATAGACCCGCTTGACAAGTATCTTTCATGTCAGACTTAAAAGCGGTCCAGTCAATTCTTCGAACGGTCTTCTCTGGACCAGATCTAGACAGCCCCTTGATGCGAAGATAAGTGGGAATATGGTCCATTCCGTGTGTTTCAATATCCTAAAACCACTTCACACATCTGGCAAACGAGTTGGAAGCGAAGGCAAGATCAAGGCAGCTGCCATATGTCACACCTCGAAGAAAAGTGCAGCTGCCGTCAATCATGAGGGTAAGGTCATGATTGTAATCGAAACTTGCTAATCTGCGCCCTCTTGCATTTGTAATCGTACTTCCCCATGCCGGACAATGTGCATTAAAGTCTCACATGATGACCCATGGAGCTGGACACACAGCCAAGATGCTAGCCAATCTTGTTTAGTCAAAATTACTTGAAGGCGATATATAAACGCCTATGAGAGTGAACATGGGTTTCTTTTTCTTAATTGTCAAGCATATATATTGATTTCCATAATGAGGGGCAATTGGATGAAGCAGATAAGTGAGTTCCCGACGAACATAAACGATGACTTTGCTGCAGGCTCCATTTGTTGAGGACATGACAGCTTCGTACCCCGATAGTCGTACTGGCGTCGATACGGTGGGCTCACAAATGATGATGACTGGGAACATGATAGAGTGCACAAACTGACGAAAGTCTGAAAGGCGCGATGAAAGGTCCCCGATATTGCTGCACCGGACAGTCAAGCCACACAAAGACCGATGAGCTCAAGGAAGACTTTGGAGAAGAATCTATCCGCAGAGGAATGACCGGTTCTTCCAAACGGTCCGCTTGCCACGGAGCCTCAGAAGCCCATGCCCACTCTAGAGTCTTCACCGAACCGCTGGTGAGCACCTAAAGCGCAGTCATATCTATTCCCATGGACGTCATTCGAGAGATGTTATTGGACATGGGGACGATGTCTGCTCAAAGCGTTCTCAAAGTGCTGTACACCTTAAGCACAGTGCTTGAATCCCACGAGTAGAAACATGGCTAACGATCACCCTCCTTTCCGAGAAGAAGTCAAGTCAGCATCCATCATCCAGTGGAACGCCAAAAATCAGGAAAGTGCGATATGTGCTCTCGGCCATCACAATTGCTTTTTCTGTAGCGGCAGGGATCTCACAGTGGTTAGATATACCATTTGTCTCAGTAATTAAAAAAAGTTTATTTAATCAACTTTCTAGTTAATGGAGCTTGGCTGTCATAATACATAGAAGAATTGAAGTTCCTCATGCGAACAACCCATCACAGCTTTTAGATATTGAAAAAACGGCCTCCAGTAATTATTGCGGCATAATGAACCTTAATCAAGTTCAACGGCGAAACCGAAACCGAGGCACCGATGAGCGCAACATGCAGACGACCAGAATGACGTCACTGTTAATGACAGCAATTACAGACATGTAGTTCTTTCGCGTTGGCTAGGGTATGTGTGACATGCGTGCTATAATTACGAGCGCAGCCCGCACACCCACACAAAGAAGTTGATTCATGGTTTATAAAATGGCACTCACTCATTCGGCACTTCTAAAGAGAAAAATTGAAGGACACTTTGTACATTCCAAAGTGCGTACGGCGAAAGCGTGTGGCCATTCGACTGACTATACCATGTCTTTTTTTTTCTTTTATACTCTCAGTGGGATAACACACAAACCGAATGTGTGTGTGTTTTCTTGTTTAATTTTTTACCGTGAGTCGCACCGAGACGCGAGACTAATCTTCCTCCGTTCGCATGCGTTTGTATATTCTCGCGCTTTGCGCATCGTGCAAACGCCATCCGCGTTCCAGCGCTTAAATTGACTGTCCCTTTGTGAATTCCAAAGTGTGTTCCGCGAACGCCTGTGTCCATTGAGACGGCATCGGTGAGAATGATTCCAAACGCTTGGCACAGCGACGCTACGCAAACAAAGCGCGAGCGCTGTAGAGTCCGACGCGACCGGCGTCCGTTTGCGCACCCCGGCGGCCACCTGACACCGTGCCAGGGCTCGGACGGCTGGACGGCACGGACGGACGGACGGATGGACGGACACAGACGGACGGACATGGACGGCGGACAGATGCACGGACAGACGGACGGACGGAGGGACGTCAGCACGAGACTTTAAAGGCTTTCGCCTTAAATGCTACGAAACTTCCACGAGAAGTCTTGAAGAAACAGACGTGCACCTTGGGTGTTGTGATGCATATTCTTCTTTTGGTTCATAACGGCCCTCTATGGCTGAGCCACTGAGAGTCTTATTGACAAAGCAGTTGGTTTAAGAAATCGACACACGAAACATTAAATGAAGAATTAAAGTAGAAACTATACATGCACACAAAATTACACTTAGTAAGAAGTTCACTGCACACGGTAAACCACTCCTAATTACAACCAAAACCTAAGTTCAATGATCTAAACACGATAGTCTAGCTCAAACGCGGCTGAGCGGCCGAGCGGAGAAGAAACCGAGTTCGGTCTGACCAAAACACGGATGCTTGACTGGTCGAGTTGACGTGTGCTGGCTGGCGACGACGATAGAGCGGTGGCTGGTGGGCGAGACGTTGAGATGCCAGGGGCAGACGGGGACACGGATCGGACAGACACGGACGGACGGATGGATGGACGGGCACGGACGGGCGGATTGGCACGGACGGTACGGACGGACACGGGTAGACGGACGGACGGACGGACACGGGTGGATGGACGGACGGACGGACGCCGGACGGACGTGAGCATGAGACATTATTTTGTCTCGCCGAAGAAAAAATCGTTGTATTCAAAGCAATTTAAAAGCGATGTGTACTTACTGCAGCTCTCCGACTTGTTATCTAAACAAAAAGAAAAGCAAACAGTAATACATATCTATTCAATTAACCATCTACTGCAGAAAAAAAAGAATCCCGAAAAACATACACCTCATTCATGCCGAAGTGTCACATGTGTAGCCAGAATTTCTACCTTACACACAGTTGAGAAAATTAAACTTCTAGAAATATTCTATTATTATACGATCTAGCAAATTTAATACGGCAGGTAAAAGGAAATACGCACAATGCACTGGCACAATTCAACAGAACGTAGAATTAAGTGCACGTTTCAGAAGCCCAGATTACGATATAGCGCTTAGTAGCGCAAGGGCAAGTTATATAAAATCACTGGTGTAACAGTTAATCTAAAGTCTGCAACTATAACGTCAAATGAGAAAAAAGGCTATAGGGTACCTGCCTCATCATCATCTAGTGCCGTTTGGCACTAACAACCGAGGAATAGTTCTCTCATAGGTTCGAACAGTTACTACTCTTCACAACATGTCTCTCTTCCTAATGACTGGCACAAGTTTGTGAACTTTTACATATTATTACGCCGTGTATGTGCCGGACTGAGAGGAGGGAGAAGAAGTGTGGAGGTAGAAAAGAAGAAGATCTCTCGGCAGCTTTGTCCTGTGCGGTCTTGCCGTCCAAGCCTTCTGTTAATAAACCCATAAACCCCTACTGTGGACGTAACAGAGTGGTGGAGGTGCTGGGTAGGACAACCAACGACGGAACCGCTACCCTTCGGACTTCGCCGAAGTCGTCGCCTCGCCGGCCTGCCTCCTTCCTTGCCCATCATGCCTAACGACGCAGACACTCGGGAACCAGCGCCCAGCAGTTCTTGGCCGCATCACAAAGAACCACGACCCTTCTCCGGGAAGGCTAACGAAGACGTGGACGCATGGCTGAAACAATACAAGCGGGTAAGCCACTACAACAAATGGGATGCTGCCTCCCAGCTATCTCACATGGTGTTTTACCATACCGATGTTGCACTCGTCTGGTACGAGAACCATGAAGACATACTGAAGACATGGGAACGCTTTGTTGAGGAGATAACGAAGTGTTTAAGTAACACAGGTGGGAAAAAGAAGCTTGCTGAGCAGACTCTTGCACAAAGGGCTCAGTTACCCGGCGAGACCTGTACAATGTACACAGAAGAGATCTTGAGACTCTGTAGGCAAGCAGATGCCAGCATGTCCGAAGAGGACAAGGTGGGACATTTATTGAAAGACATTGCAGAGGATGTCTACAACTTTCTAATAAGCAAGGAAAGCCTAACTTTAGTGTCAGATGTCATTCGCCACTGTCGGACGTTTGAGACATTGAAGCAGCGCAGAATAACGCCAATGTGATTGGCCAATGTCACCACGGTGGCCAGTGTCTGGCCAATGTCACCACGGAGGCCAGTGTAGAAACTACACCAACTGCTGATCTTGCTACAACCATCCGTGAGATCGTTCGGGAAGAGCTACGCAGACATGAAAGCATGACGCATGAAGTGGCTGGCGCCTCTCGATGCTGTTTTCCACAAGACGTGGCTACTCCGCAGTTTGAGGATTTCGAGAATCCATCCGTCAACGCAGCGGAGGTTGCGGAATCCCGGCGTACGAATCGCTGAAGCCCGACTTATTACCCGAGATCACAGTACCCTCAGCGCTTCCGTACTGAATGCCCATACCGCCGGCCAACGAACTATTATGTTGAGCGACGCACTTACGCAAACAAGCATGCCAATGTGGCGGAACACGTCGAAGTGCCGTGACGACTTCGCGCTGCTCCCGTGCGCTACAACTGTGGTGTGACCGGCCACATACCCAGGTACTGCGACCACTCGCGAATACCACGCTATGAACGCCCGCCACCCTGGACGGAGCAGACTGCTGTCCCACCTTTTGAAGAACACTGGACCACCCAACCACTACCCAACAGCAGCTTCTGGCAGGGGCACTTTCGCAACCATTCTCCTGCCTCCGACCGAAGTGTGACACCGCCTCCAGGCACCTCGACAGCACCGGTCTCCGTCGCCCCGTCGCCGCTCCTCGTCACCGCATCAGGAAAACTAGACAGCGCGGCCGATGGGGGGTGAGGTAGCTGGTGACTTGCTGCAAGAAGAGATACCTCCACCGGTGTTTATGTTTAAGAAAAAGTGCAAGTTTTTGTTGATGCTGTAGGTACAATGCCCTTGGTGGACACTGGTGCGACCGTGTCGATCATGAGTGCTGCTTTCAAAGATCGTTTGGGACGCAAAGTGATATTTTTGTGGGAGAAAGCGACAACATTCTGTGGTGTGGGTGGCAACTGATTGTGTCCAATTGGTGTTTGTACCGCTGCAGTGTCATAAGTGATCAAGTGTTTGCGACAGAATTCACGATTCTTCCACGGAGCACGCATGACATAATTCTGGGCATTGATTTCCTGGGAATGTGTGGAGCCACTGTTGATTGTAGAAATGACGAGGTGTTCATAAGCGACATTGTTCCTGATGCACTTATGGAGAATCCGGACGGGGAACACGGTGCGCTCCGAGTCTATGAAGATACCGTTGTCCAGGCATTATGTGCTGTATGCGTTCCCGTAGTTTCCTCGCATAATTACGACAACGATACCAGGTTCGACGCGATGGTGGAACCTTTCCATTTAAGTTGCATTAAGAAGAACACGTTGGTACCGCATTTCATAGCTTCAGTGAAGAAAGGGTGTACGGAGCTTTGGACCATAAATTGTCCAAATGAACCGGTGCTACTACCAGGAGGACTTAAGCTTGCCTCATTCAAAGAAAATACTCGCCGACGACAGTAGCTGTCCTCAGGAACGTTCGACGTGATAACCAGGTGAACGCTTGCTCCGACGAATCGAAAATCTTGCCTATGGTCGACGAGTCACTGACTCCCGACAAGCGCCGTATGCTTCTAGACGTTCTGCTAAAGTACTTGCCGGTTTTCGATTTTTCACAGTGACCATGCGCCTTCGATTCCCGCGTCTCGTACACGCCACAGGATAAATACAGGAACAGCACAGCCAATCCGACAAAAACCGTACCGAGTATCGCCGTCCGAGCGCAAGATAATAGATGATCAAGTGCGTGAAATGCTACAGAAGGGCGTCATCCAAGAATCATCGAGTCCTTGGGCAGCTCCAGTGATTCTTGTGAAAAAGAAGGACGGTACTTGGAGATTCTGTGTCGACTATTGCCATTTGAATACCATCACCAAGAAAGATGTTTACCCTCTCCCAAGAATTGATGACGCCTTGGATTGTCTCCATTCGGCGTCCTACTTTTCGTCTATAGATTTACGCTCAGGTTACTGGCCAGATTTCTATGCATCCAATGGACAAGGAAAATACTGCTTTCATAACCCCGGACGGACTGTATGAATTTAACTTGATGCCATTTGGGTTATGTAACGCTCCCGCCACATTCGAAAGGTTCATGGACACTATTCTGCGTGGCCTAAAATGGAACATCTGTATGTGTTATCTCGATGACATTGTGATCTTCGGGCGCACATTTAGTGAACATAACGAACGAGTAGACGTTGTTCTCGAATGCATTAGAAACACTGGCCTGGTTCTTGATGCGAAGAACTGTCGTTTCGGCGAAGGACAAACCTTGGTGCTTGGACACCTCGTCAACAAAGATGGCATCAGGCCTGACCCAATCAAGACAGCGGCCGTGAAGGCGTTTAAACCACCTCGCTCATCGAAGGAGCTTCGCAGCTTCTTAGGACTTTGCTCGTATTTTCGCCGATTTATCCCCGCATTTGCTGACGTTGGCTTCCCCTTGACCAGTATTCTGCGTCAAGGTGCTAGTTTTGAATGGACACATGATTGCGAGACTTGCTTCAACCAACTGAAGTTCCTGCTCACGTCGCAGCCTATTCTTCGGCACTTTGATCCTTCTGCGGCGACTGAAGTTCATACTGACGCCAGCGGCATTGGCATAGGTGCAGTTCTAGTACAGCGCTGCAATGAAAAGGAACGCGTTATTGCATATGCGAGTAGAACTTTAAGTAAGCCGGAACGCTATTACACAGTGACTGAGCAAGAATGTCTGGCACTCGTCTTCGCTGTACAGCGATTCCGCTCATACTTGTACGGTCGTCCCTTCCAAGTGGTCACGGATCATCATTCCTTGTGCTGGCTTGTAGTCCTTCGAGATCCATCCGGCCGTCTTGCACGATGGCCTGCAAGAATACGACTTTACGGTTTTGTACAAGAGCGGCAGGAAACACGCTGACGCTGATTGCCTTTCGTGGATGCCGCTTGAAACGACAGCTTGTGATGCCGACAGTTTCGATCACCTCATTGCGCCAGTGACACCAATGTTCCCGGACAAGGCAACCTTTAAAATAGAGCAGCGGAAGGACGTCAGCTTGGAGCCATTATTTGCTGAAGCCCGAGCATCCACTTCGGAAGGCCGCTTTTGCGTTCGTGAAGGACTACTTTACAAGAAGACCTTCTCGGCCACGGGTTTCCGCTTCTTGCTGGTGGTTCCGGATACGCTACGTTCCTCTGTTCTGCGCGCCATGCATGACGACGCAACTTCGGATCACCTGGAAATGACGCGAACACTCCGTCGTACACAGGAGTGCTTTTACTGGCCACGCATGCGCCAGTCAGTTGAGCACTACGTGGCCAGTTGTACCCAATGCCAGGCGCACAAATCAGTCACGACAGCTCCGGCCGGACTCCTACAGCCTGTGACGCCTCCCAGTGTTCCATTTGAGCAAGTTGGCATCGACCTCGTGGGCCCTTTCCCGCGCTCGTCGAAAGGCAACCGACGGATTGTAGTTTGTGCCGATTATCTCACCCGTTACGGCGAGACGGCAGCCCTGCCATCTGCGACTGCTGGCCAAGTTTCTTCCTTCCTCTTGCACTCAATTAAACTGTGCCACGGACCTCCTCGCGTCATAATAAGTGACCGTGGACGGCAGTTTATGGCAGACGTTGTCGATGGAACTCCTCCGTATGTGTGGCTCGCACCTACGACATTCGACGCCTTACCACCCACAGACGAATGGCCTTACCGAACGAACAAACCGGACACTGGTCAATATGCTGTCAATGTACGTGGCGTCCAACCATAAGAACTGGGACGACGTCTTACCGTTCATCACGTATGTCTTCAATACTGCCCAACAAGAGACCACCGGCCACAGCCCTTTCTTTTTTCTTAATGTTCGACCTCCTCGTTATACCCTGGATACCATCTTTTCGTTCTCTGATAATGACGATCTTTCTTTAGCGGAAACCCTCTGTCTCGCTGAGGAAGCTCTTCGTCATGCCCGCCTGCGCACCATAGCATCACAAGACCGATCAAAGCTCTGGCTACGACAGCAAGCACCGACACGTCACCTACCAACCACGGGACCTTGTGCTGGTATGTAAGCCTTTTCGCAAGCTTGGCTTGTGCCAAAAACTCCTCGCCCACTACACCGGCCCATTCGTTGTCCTTGAGCGCCTCAGTGCAGTGGACTATAGAATAGCACGACTGACAACCAGTGGGAGACGATCTGCAAAGACCGAGGTCACCCAGGTGGCTCGCTTAAAACCTTTTAGACGGCGGGACGATGCATAAAACGCGCGGTGCGCTTCGTCTGCGAGGGGGGAAATATTACGCCGTGTATGTGCCGGACTGAGAGGACTGAGAGGAGGGAGAAGAAGTGTGGAGGTAGAAAAGAAGATCTCTCGGCAGCTTTGGCCTGTGCGGTCTTGCCGTCCAAGTCGTCTGTTAAGAAACCCCTAAACCCCTACAGTGGGCATAACAATATTTTAACAATATTGGTCCACTCTCCGAAGTTTATTTCAGTCGTGTCAGTCACCCTCATTTGCATTTTAAGCAGTGAAATTTGTCCCCTCATTCAAGGTTATGCACATAATAACCTCGGAAAAACCAGTGCTCGAACTTCCTATAAACAACGAAGCTGTTGAAGTTCGTTGCTCACAACTTTATAGGTAGTCCGGCAGAGCTTTCGCTGACCGTGCTTTAGGTTTCCCACTTGGGAACGTTGAGGCCTTGCCTCACGGTCGCCTGGCGGGCCTGCGGACGTCCCAAAGTTGGTCGGTGAGGCTGGGGCTGCGCAAGGAAGCGGCCTACCACGGCGGTAGGATTCCGGAGTTAGCACATCGCGCGTTTTGGACACAATCCAAGAGCATGTGGATTCATGTGGGGACGTCAATACGGCATACCATGCATATTAGGGTAGATTCTGTTACACATTGCGAGGTTGGGATAGGTGCGCATCTGCAGTTGTCGTAGGGTCGTCGCCTGCATCCTGTTCAGCGTGTCGCTGGGCGGAGGAAAGGTTCGGCAGGCCAGGTAGAAGGCCTCGGTAATTTGATTGTAGCTCGTCAAACGATCTTTGGTGTTGCCCCATAGACGATGGTCGCCGGCGCTGTTCGCGAGCTCGCGCGCCTTGGCGTGTGCCGTCTCGTTTAGGTTGCGGTAAGTCTCGAATACCACTCTCATGTGAGCCGGGAACCATATGATTCTGGTTTGAAGCTCTACCTCCCACCGGACTTAGCTATTGCGCCGAACTCTGACCGCTCGTTGCGAGATCCATCATTTGGCGAAATGTCTGACCGCTTGCCTCGAGTCGCAGAGTACAGTCGTGCATGTCGGATCCGTGAGCGCGAGCGCCACCGCTACTTCCTTCGCTTCTTGTGCGTGTTCGCACGCTATACTTGGCGATATTCTCGTTTGGCCTTTCCAATTGACGACCGTGACCGTGAATCGCGAGCGTTCTGCGTATTCAGCGGCGTCAACAAACCGCGCCCCCATTGCGTCTCCGTAAGTGTGCAGGAGAGCCCTTGCCTTGGCCACTCTTCTGCCCCGGTAAGCTGTTGAAGCTTGCCGTAATTTCACGGTCGGAAACAGAAACGATTGCCGTCATGAACCGGTACGCGCTCTCTACGTCCTCCTGTTCATCTTCGTCCCATTCTGCTTCGCTCCGAGATCACGTCCGGAGATTTCTCTGGCGTGGTCTGTAATATCCCTGATGGATGTAAGAACGAGTACAGACAGAGAGAAACAGAGCAAGCAAAAAAAGAAATATAAAAAAAAATGAGACAGCGATTCGTGCTGAAGATATTTCTTCATGAGCTGAAATTCTAACCCGCGTCCCTCAATCCGTAGGGAAGCGTCCAACTAATCGGCTATACAGGCTTTCTTTCTCTTTCGTGCCACTCGGCTATTTAGGCATGCTAGCAGAGGATAGCAAAGCTTAGTACAGCATAGTGTGTGTAACAAGGGAGTGCGAAAGAGAAGTGAGCGTGAGGGCGTGATGTGATGGCGAGGAGGATGGAAAGAACAAGGGGAGAGAGAGTGAAGCATAGTATAGAAAGAGTGAGGAAGCGAAAGATACAGAAATAAATGCACGAAAAGCAAGAAAAAGAGAAGGCTAGAGATTCATAGAAAGAGAGTGAAAGAAATAGACCGATAGATGAAGCAAAGAATAGAAACAAGGAGGCAGCAAGCGATGAATAGAGTCCTGGCGTCTCAGGCTTTGTTGACGCAGCTATCAAGACTGGGCGAGTCCTCCACAGGCACGGCCCTTCTCCGGCGGCTAAGAGCAAGACCTTACTCACATTTCCACGCGGCGCTGAACACATTTCGACATTTAGGCTTGAAATCGCCTCAACGGAGCCCTATCGACCCGCCATGGTCCTTTGTGGACGTTGCCTGTAACATCAGGGTTCCTAAACTGCCGACGAAACGCACCGTTACAGCTGCGGAAGCAAAGTTTCTGGTGTTGGACCATTTGAGCACCATGTACCGTGGTCACCTACAAGTTTACACTGACGGATCGGTGTGCACACAGACGGATAGCTGCGCAGCGGCTTTCTGCATACCCTCCCTGGGCGTGTCATGGTCGGGCCGCCAGGATCGTGTTGTGTCATCCACAACAGTAGAAAGCGCCGCAATCACTGCGGCTTTGCGAAAATTGGCGGTCGTTTTCTGCACGAGATGTGGTAGTGCTGACGGATTCACAGTCGGCGTTACAGCGACTCCATCGAGGGCTACCCCAAGAAAAATTCACAAGTCAATCTCTGGCGCTCATTAAACACCTGATCGGCAAGAGCTTTAATGTAAAGTCTCAGTGGATCCCATCCCACGTTGGAATTGAAGGCAATGAAAAAGCTGGTGCCCTTGCACGTGAAGCGCGAACTTGTGTTACCAAAAATAAGAGCTCCTAAAAGTTACCAGAACAAGGATGTAATACGCAATCACTTCAGGGTGATCCACAAGTTTCCGCATCAGTCATGCGTAATCCACGGACTTTCTAGAGAACAAGCGACGCTTCTTTACCGGATAAGAACTGACTTCGCATACACGCCGGCTTGGTCATTCCAGACTGGGCCAGGCGCTTCCCCGTTTTGTGCCGTTTGTGGTGACATCGGCGACATCGAACATTTCATTCGGCTGTGCCTGCAGTTTAACAGCGAAAAAACAGAGATGGTACGCAGCTTGCAGAAAGGTTGTCACAAGCACGGGACATTTGAAGATGTCATTTTTCCTGAAGGGCCCACGGCGACGAGGAGAAGCGTGCAACGGATCCTGATGGCTTTCCTGCGAGACACTGGGTTGAGTGACATTTAGTGACGGACCCTTATAATTTAAGAGATACTCAGGCGGAACAATTGCCGGCCATTTAGGCCAGGCTAACCCCGCCTGTTACAACATCATCACCACCACCACCACCACCACGACAGAGAAAGGGTGAAAGAGGAAGAAAGAAAGAGGAAGAAAGGGAAAATGGAGAGAGATATATAAATAAAAAGAAATGAACACATGAAAAATGCACCGAGAAAATCGAGAGAAGAGATAATAAAGAAATGTATGATGAAATATAGAGAATGTTTGGTAAACTTAGAACAGCAAAGGCCAGGACTACCTAGGTACCCGTCAGCTTCACTGTCTTTTTACAATTCTGCCTCGACTTCAAGCTGTGCTATTTTACAGCGAAAGCTGTTATGAGATCACAACATGGGCCTGATTTTGACGCCGCAGTTGTCCTCTGCCGCCGCCGCCGCAGGTGTCCGTTACTGCTATCGCGTGTAATAAAAAATAAGGCTGGATAAATAAAAGAAATCCAGGATACAATGGGATTCAAACCCTGGGCCCTCTGCGTGGAAGCTCAGCATTCCGCCACACAGCCACGCCGGGTTTTTTATTTGTTACCTTGCATATCGAAACTGTTCTCATATTCGTCAAAATACAAGGGAATATCAATGCAAGTACAAAGTGCAATTATGAACCGTCAGCTCTAAGCTGACTAGTTATCAAAACTTTGGCATGCGTAACAATGCTTCCACTCGCGAAATACACTCTGGTACATCCTCCTGCACATTCAGCACTTCAAAAAAAATTGGCACACAGATTCGCAAAGGTATTCGCGCACAGATCTCACTTCTACATCCGCATTGTCAATGGTATTTCGGGTTTGGCGTCTACTATGCAGGCCCAGGAGCATAAATAGGTCATAAGTTACGTCATTCTCGTTTTTAACAGAAAGAAAATGGATGCCATTTCATCATTAACGGTCCGATGCTCGAAACTGCGTTGCAAACAGACCCTATGTAGGCCTCATGTCGGGTAAGGAATCATGTTAACATGTGTATTAGAGCATTTTAGAAAAGTAAAGTAACAACCAGGCGTCACACAAGGCGAATTTGCGTTACAAGTGGGTCACTGAGTGCTTCCAACCCCTTACAAAAAGGCTCAGCCATAATTCTCCATCATCAGCGACAGCCACACAACAGTGCACATAATGCCATTACATGTGTTTAGCGGGTACCACGCTTCTCGGAATAATGAATAATGGCATATTGAGTGCTTCCCCCACTTCACAAAATTACTATGATTTACGGCGTAGTGGGTGCCATGGAAGTTTCTTTGCAGTAGTTGTCCCACGAGTGTTTAAAAAAGACTCAGAGAGGCTGCTCATCCAGCTTTCGCTTTCACTGTGCCACACGTTGCGTGTCTGGCGTTTTTTTTATTTCCTCTTTTACCTTTTCGTTTCACTTTTTGGTGGCTCTGTTTTGCTTGTCCTCTGAATTCCCTTTCCCATGCCAACTACCCTATCAGCGAATTCCATACGGCGGGCAAGTTCGCTGCATTCTATCAAAGACATTCTCTCTCTGAGTTCATACATTGCTTCAACAGGTTTTTCATGGTGGCGCTACATTCATTAGGCAGAGCCCCGTCTGTCATGGATACATTTGTCTGGTATGTGCGAAAAGGTTTGTTCCTTATCGGAGGCCAGCGGCCTCGTCTTCGCCTGCCGCTCCAGAAAGGAATCAGAAAACCCCAGCGGACAACAGCAGCGGCTCAGACATGTCATCAATAGGGGTAACACGTTGTCAGAAGCGTTCGGGCGTCAACAAAACGGCAAGTTCTCCTAAAAGCAAGCTTCAACAAATTGAGGCGTCTGACGACGAGTCGACCGTTATCGGGGACACAACCGTCGCGGATACGGAAGACATGGATGAAGGAGATTTCAAGGGTGTGCGTTACCGCAAAGACATGACAGTGGGAATTCCTGTTCTACATACATCAACTCAACACGGCTACAACCTCAGGCACGTGAACACAATCACACTATATTCGTATATTGAAAGCATGTTCGGAGCAGCCCCAGTCAGGAGCCGTTTTACAGCGCAAGGCACTTAAAACAGCATTACTTCGAAATGTAGATCAGAAAAAACATGCCAACATACTCCTAAATGTATGCATTACTTCTAAATGTGGAACAGAAAAAAAAAGCATGCCAACGTACTCGTCTACTGTAAGACCGTTTGCAACTCCTCCACTGTAAGACCATTTGTAATGTACCTGTCAGTGCGCGAGTGCCGAACGCCTACTTAAAGAACACATGCATGTTCAGAGGGGTCCCAAGATGGTACTCAGACGAAGTTCTTATGACCTCCTTGAGACCACAGGGTGTGTTTAGTGCACAGAGGATAACCCGTTGTGTACAAACAAATTCTACGGGACAGATGAGAACAACAAGCGCTGTGCTTTTGAGTTTCGTTCCAAACAGTGCCCGTCCCGATGAAATTAATCTTAATCTCGGCTTCACGCGACATCAGGTCACAGATCACGCGGAGGTAGCACCGAGATGTTTCAAGTGCCAACGTTTTTGACATATCAGGAAGCATTGTACCGGGGAGCAACGATGCAAGCGCTGTGGTGGATTCTATTATTTAGAGATATGTTAACTTACGGAGAACTTTTGTGTGTGTGAACTGTGGCGGCAACATCCTGTAAGTTACAGTAGGTGCCCTTCCCGGTCAGCAGCGTTCCAGAAAAAAAAGCGATTCATTGCAGGGCCCATGATTCAACTGGACTCAGCCAGTGAGAAGGTAGCTTCGACTAAACGAGATGGACCTCTATTTCATTACACAAAGGACTTCCCTCGACTATAATCGACGTATTGTACTGCTAACACTTCTGCTAAGAAAGTAGAAAAATCTACCACCACGGGAAACCGGAAAGCGATTCCTGACAAAGGGCCACAGCGAACGCAGGATACGGTAATCCAGTTCGAGGAAACTTCCATGACAACAACATCGGTTCATGCCACCACGACTGCGAGTGTAACGCCAAGGTCCCGTAATCGATCCTACACTTCTATGTTTTTGCAAACAGGAGTGCCGAACGACTCACGTCAATCGTATTGCCACTGAGTTCTGCGTGCCTTGTTCAAGGCGCTGCGAGCGCAAATTGCCAGTATGCCTGAAAGCTCAGAGAAAGACCTACTGAAAGCAGTGCTGGCCCTGGAGTCAGTAATGACTATTACCCAGTGGCGTAGCCAGGGGTGGCGCACCGGGCACGTGCCCCCCCCCCCGAAATTTTGAAATGCGAAGCATTGCTTAGCGAACTTCGGCGACTTTGAGCGTATCTATCTAGCTATCTATCTATCTAGCTGCCTACGACTTTGTGCTCTCCCGGCCGTATCGTTATTCGGATTTCTACCAAATTTGGTATGGCATAACATGACTCTACGACGAACGTAAATGGCTGGTCATATCATGAAAATCGTGACTGACTTGTCATGAAAAGTATGATTTACATGGCACGCTCATGGTGCGCTCGCGGCCGTCTCGTTAGCTTGATATACACCAAATTTGGGATTGAGTGACGTGACTGTATGACAAACATAAATGACAGGTGGAAATATGCAAATTTTTCATGTGCGACATGACTTGCATGCCACGCTGATGGCGCGCTCGCGGCCGTTTCGTTAGCTTGATATGCACCAAACTTGGTATGGAGTGACGTGACTGTATGATGAACTTAAATAACAAGTGGTAATATTGTCACGTGGTCGTGACGTTGACCCAAGCAGCAGTCGGTATGTTCAAGATGAAACTGTTTATTAGGCCGAACTTGTGGCCGGTAAACGGAAAGTCAGATTACAGCAATACACGCTGGCACTGATAGCGGCGAACAGAGCGTCGGCCGTCGATCAACTGAACCTCGTTGGAACGCGCCGGCTTTTATAACGCACGCGTCGAACATTCCAGCCTTATCACTAGTCGTCGCGCAAGCTCTGGAATAATCTTGAGTGTAAGCGTCTTGCGTGCAATCTTAACAGAACGATCTACTACAAGCGAGAAGCTTCTGGAACAATAAGGCGCGGTCTGCGCCGAGTACTGCTGATAGTATTTGTGGGTGGAAACCGAATACAGTGAAAGAAACGCGCGTGGCAATGCCCCCCTCTGAAAAGGCATCGTCCCGATGCTTAGAACAGAACACATGGTAAAAATACATGCAACAATAAATATATCAAGAAAGTTCAATAAGCAACACGCACAAGCAAGAAAGTCCAATGAAAGAAAAAAAAGAAGTACAGTCCTCAGGTTCACTACTGCGCGTAAAACGGCTTGAGGCGCACGACATGGACGACTTCAGGTCGCGCACGGCGCCGTTGAGAGTTCGAAATGCCGTCGGGGAAAACCTCGTAGTCAAGTGTGCCGAGACGACGAAGCACCCTGTACGGTCCGAAGTATCGTCGCAGAAGTTTTTCACTAAGTCCACGTCGTCGTATCGGCGTCCACACCCAAACGCGGTCACCGGGCTGGTATTCCACGAACCGTCGTCGAAGATTGAAGCGGCGGCTGTCAGTCGTCTGCTGATTCTTGATCCGCAGACGGGCGAGCTGTCGTGCTTCTTCGGCGCGCTGTAGGTAGGCGGTTACGTCGATGTTTTCCTCGTCGGTCACGTTTGGTAACATGGCGTCGAGCGTCGTTGCCGGACTCCGTCCGTAGACCAACTTGTATGGCGTGATCTGCGTCGTTTCTTGCACGGCCGTGTTGTATGCGAACGTCACGTACGGAAGGATGGCGTCCCACGTCTTGTGTTCGACGTCGACGTACATGGCCAGCATGTCGGCGATGGTCTTATTTAGACGCTCGGTCAGGCCGTTGGTCTGTGGGTGGTAGGCGTTGGTCCGGCGGTGACTTGTTTGGCTGTACCTCAGGATAGCCTGAGTTAGGTCCGCAGTAAAGGCCGTACCTCTGTCGGTAATGAGGGCCTCTGGGGCGCCATGACGCAGTACGATGTTCTCGACGAAGAACTTTGCTACCTCGGCGGCACTGCCCTTGGGCAGGGCCCTTGTCTCGGCGTAGCGGGTGAGGTAGTCAGTAGCTACGACAAACCATTTGTTTCCGGAATTCGACGTCGGGAACGGCCCCGGTAAATCCATGGCGATTTGTTGGAACGGCCAGCGAGGTGGCTCGATTGGCTGCAGAAGTCCGGCTGGCCTAGTCGGTGGTGTCTTCCGTCGCTGACAATCTCGGCAAGTCCTCACGTAGTGAGTGACGTCGGCAGTGAGGCGAGGCAAGTAGTACTTTTCTTGTATTCTTGCCAGCGTACGGAAAAATCCAAGGTGTCCAGCCGTCGGGTCGTCATGCAAAGCATGCAGAACTTGTGGACGTAATGCCGAAGGTACTACGAGGAGGGAGTCGGCCCGAAGTGGCGAGAAGTTTTTCTTTAGAAGAACGCCGTTGCGCATGAAAAACGACTCCAGTCCTCGTCTGAATAGCTTTGGAGCCACAGTGGCTTTGCCCTCGAGGTATTCCATAAGGCCCTTGAGTTCCGGATCGGCGCGCTGTCGCTCGGCGAAGTCGTCGGAACTTATGGTTCCCAGGAAGCCGTCATCATCCTGGTCGTCCAGCGGCGGTGGGTCGACGGGGCCACGAGACAGGCGAACTTGTAAATGACGGTAATGTCGAATTCCTTGAAGTCTCAGACTCCATCTTGCGAGACGACCGGAAGGGTCCTTCAGGTTAGCTAGCCAACACAAGGCGTGGTGGTCGCTCACAACTTTGAAGGGCCTGCCGTAGGAGGTAGGGGCGAAACTTTGACGTTGCCCAGATGATGGCAAGGCACTCCTTTTCTGTTGTGGAATAGTTGGCTTCCGCCTTGGATAGCGACCGGCTAGCATAACTGATAACCCTTTCCACGCCGGCAGTTCTCTGGACAAGAACGGCGCCGAGTCCTTCGCTGCTTGCGTCGGTGTGGATTTCCGTGTCGGCGTGTTCGTCGAAATGGGCAAGTATTGGAGGCGTGTGCACGCGTCGTTTCAATTCTTCAAATGCTTCGACTTGCGCCGCTCCCCACTTGAATTCCACGTCGTTTTTCGTGAGCTGAGTTAGTGGCTCGGCGATGCGTGAAAATTCCTTGACGAAGCGTCTATAATAGGCGCACAAGCCGAGAAATCGGCGAACGGCCTTCTTGTCGGTGGGCGGCGGGAAGGCAGCGATTGCAGCTGTTTTTCGCGGGTCGGGGCAAACTCCAGACTTGCTGATTACGTGACCCAAGAATAGAAGTTCCTCATATGCGAAGCGGCACTTTTCTGGCTTCAGGCTGAGTCCAGAGGCCTTGATTGCTTGAAGTACAGCTTCAAGACGCCGGAGATGTTCGTCGAAGTTTGAAGAAAACACAACGACGTCGTCCAAATACACAAGGCAGGTCTGCCACTTCAAGCCGGCCAGTACAGTGTCCATAACACGTTGGAACGTCGCAGGTGCCGAGCAAAGACCGAAGGGCATGACTTTGAACTCGAAGAGGCCGTCTGGTGTGATAAAGGCGGTCTTCTCTCGGTCTCTCTCGTCGACCTCGATTTGCCAATAGCCGGTCTTGAGGTCCATTGACGAAAAACACTTCGCGTTGTGGAGTCGGTCCAGGGCGTCGTCGATACGTGGGAGAGGATACACGTCCTTCTTCGTGATTTTGTTCAGGCGACGATAATCGACGCAGAAACGGAGGGTTCCGTCCTTCTTCTTCACTAACACCACGGTTGACGCCCAAGGACTATTTGAAGGCTGGATGATGTCGTCGCGTAGCATTTAGTCGACTTGCTGCTTTACGGCCTCGCGTTCTCGCGTTGAAACTCGGTACGGGCTCTGGCGGAGTGGTCTCGCATTTTCCTCTGTTAAGATGCGATGTTTTGCGACTGGGGTCTGTCGAATTCTCGGCGACGACGAGAAGCAGTCCTTGAATTGTAAGAGCAGACTTTTGAGCTGGTCTTGATTGGGCTTCGGGAGGCTCGGGTTGACGTCGAAACCTGGTTCGGAACCTCGAATTGTCGAAGCAGGTTCGGTAGCATCGAAGAGGGCGGAAGCATTGCTGGCGGCCACGCATTCGTCGATGTAGGCGACCGTCGTACCGATGTTGAGGTGCCTATATTCGTGGCTGAAGTTTGTCAGCACTACCTTTGCTTTACCGTCACGCAGCTCGGCTATACCTCTTGCGACGCAAATTTGACGGTTCAGGAGTAGGTGCTGATCGCCCTCGATGACGCCTTCAAGGTTCGCAGGGTTTTCGGTGCCGACGGAAATAATGACGCTGGAGAGTGGCGGAACGGTCACCTGCTCTTCTATCACATTCAATCCATAGTTCCCTGGCGTCGCGAGGGGGTGGGAGCGCCTTGCCTGAGGTTAGTGTTATCGACTCAGACCTTAGGCCGATGACAGCGCCGTGGCCACTTAGGAAGTCCATTCCAAGTATCACATCCCTGGAGCAGTTTTATAGGATTACAAATCTCGCAGGATAAGTCCGGTTACTGACGGTGATTCTTGCCGTGCAGACTCCAATCGGCGTTATCAGGTGGCCTCCAGCTGTACGGATTTCGAGTCCACTCCAAGCGGTCTTTACTTTCTTCAGCTTGGCGGCGAAAGGCCCACTGACGACGGAATAGTCTGCCCCAGTTTCGACGAGAGCGGTCACGCCGTGGCCGTCGATAAGAACGTCGGGGTCGCTAGTTCGTTGTCTCGCGTTGCAGTTAGGTCGCGGCGTCGGTTCACGGCTGCGTCGGTTTGTTCCGCCGGTTCCACGTTGCGTAGTGATGTCTTCTTCGGGCGGCGAAGTTTCCACGCCAGGGCGTGGTTCGTCTTGCGATGGGTTCTTTAGATTTCGTTGCGGCATCGTCGTCGTCGGCGGCGGAGGATCTTCGGTAGTTCGTCGTACAGCAACCGCACCTCCATCGGTTGCTGCCCTTAGTTTTCCGAGTAAGGGCTAGGAGATCGGCCCCGGTTTGGGCCAGCGTACTGCCGGCGGTGCGGTGACATGTAGCGGCCAGGCGATGGCGAGAGTGGGATGGTCGTCGGGGTGTCCACTGAGCTCCTGCGATGTAGTCGGCGATGTCGCGTGGTCTTTCACCCCGCTGTGGACGCGGCGCGTCGATGGCGAAACCACGCAGTCCCATCTGGCGGTACTGGCAGCGGCAGTAGGTGCGGCCAGCTTCTCCACAGTGATAGCACAGTGGGCGATGGTCAGGGGCGCGCCAAACGTCGGTCTTTCTCGGAGCGTTGCGCTGGCCGGCGGGTAGACGGTATGGCGTCGGTGGTGGTAACGGCGGCGTCTGGCGGCGGAACTGCGGTGGTGCGAAGCCTTCACGTGGGTGCGGTGGTGGAGCGTTACGACGCGCTGCAGCAGCGTAGCTCATAGCCTGTGGTTGCTGCTCTGCTAGCTGAGGAACGCCCAGGGATTGCTGGATCTCCTGGCGCACGACGTCAGCGAGAGAATCCACTTGAGGTTGGGGAGGATGGCAACAGCCTACGCAGCTCTTCCCTAACTATGGCCCTGATGGTCTCGCGCAGGTCATCGGATTGCAGCGCGTGACTCTCTCCGTACGTCGTTAAGGGAATCCGGCGGTTGTACTGCGTCGTACGCATTTCAAGGGCCTTTTCTATCGTCGTTGCCTCGGTTAGGGAATTCCGCGACCGTCTTGGGCGGGTTACGGACAAGTCCTGCGAACAGTTCTTGTTTCACACCCCGCATGAGCAGGCGAACTTTGTCTTCGGGCATAGCAGCGTCGGCCTGGCGAAAAAGTCGCGTCATCTCTTCCGTGAAGATGGTGACGTTTTCGTTGGGTAGCTGCACCCGGGTCTCGAGCAATGAAGCGGCCCTTTCCTTCCGGACGACGTTCGTGAACGTCTCCAGGAATGCACTGCGGAAGAGATCCCAGGAATGAAGTTAGGACTCCCAATTCTCAATCCAGGTCCTTGCCGCGTCTTCGAGGTAGAAGTAGGCGTGGCGCAGCTTGTCATCGGCATTCCAGTTGTTAAAGGCTGCGACACGCTCATATGTTTCAAGCCAGGTTTCCGGGTCTTCCCGCGATAAACCACGGAACGTTGGAGGCTCCTTTGGCTGGCCGAGCACGATCGATGCAAGCGGCGCAGGAGCTGTCATCGTCGCTGCTGTTGAAGTCGAAGTCTTGGTTTGCCTGGTGTTTTCCGGCAGGAGTCCGTGCTCTGGTTGCAAGCCTTGCAGCCTGCGACTAGCTCGTTGCTGCACGGGGGCTTCGGTGTCTTCACGCTGTGGGCTGGGTTCACGGCTTGACGGGGGCGTCCGGAACATGAAGAAACAGCACCTCCACCAGATGTCACGTGGTCGTGACGTTGACCCAAGCAGCAGTCGGTATGTTCAAGATGAAACTGTTTATTAGGCCGAACTTGTGGCCGGTAAACGGAAAGTGAGATTACAGCAATACACGCTGGCACTGATAGCGGATGAACAGAGCGTCGGCCGTCGATCAACTGAACCTCGTTGGAACGCGCCGGCTTTTATAACGCACGCGTCGAACATTCCAGCCTTATCACTAGTCGTCGCGCAAGCTCTGGAATAATCTTGAGTGTAAGCGTCTTGCGTGCAATCTTAACAGAACGATCTACTACAAGCGAGAAGCTTCTGGAACAAGAAGGCGCGGTCTGCGCCGAGTACTGCTGATAGTATTTGTGGGTGAAAACAGAATACAGTGAAAAGAAACGCGCGTGGCAATATGAAAATCATGACTTGTCATGTGCGACATGACTTGCATGCCACGCTCATGGCGCGCTCGCGGCCGTTTTGTTAGATTGAAATACACCAAATTTGGGATTGAGTGGCGTGACTGTATGACGAACATAAATGACAAGTGGTAATATGAAAATCATGACTTGTCATGTGCGACATGACTTCCATGCCGCGCTCAAGGCGCGCTCGCGGCCGTTTCGTTAGCTTGATATACACTAATTTTGGGATTGAGTGACGTGACTGTATGACGAACATAAATTACAAGTGGCAATATGCAACTTGTCATGTGCGACATGACTTGCATGCCACGCTCATGGCGCGCTCGCGGCCGTTTCGTTAGCTTGATATACACCAATTTTGGGATTGAGTGACGTGACTGTATGACGAACATAAATGACAAGTGGTAATATGAAAATCATGACTTGTCATGTGCGACATGACTTGCCTGCCACGCTCAAGGCGCGCTCGCGGCCGTTCCGTTAGCTTGATATACACCAATTTTGGGATTGAGTGACGTGACTGTATGACGAACATAAATGACAAGTGGCAATATGCAAATTGTCATGTGCGACATGACTTGCATGCCACGCTCATGGCGCGCTCGCGGCCGTTTCGTTAGCTTGAGATGCACCAAACTTGGTATTGAGTAACGTGACTGTATGATGAACATAAATAACAAGTGGTAATATGAAAATCATGACTTGTCATGTGCGACATGACTTGCATGCTACGCTCATGGCGCGCTCGCGGCCGTTTCGTTAGCTTGAAATACACCAAATTTAGGATTGAGTGGCGTGACTGTATGACGAACATAAATGACAAGTGGTAATATGAAAATCATGACTTGTCATGTGCGACATGACTTGCATGCCACGCCCATGGCGCGCTCGCGGCCGTTTCGTTACCTTGATATACACCAAACTTGGTATGGAGTGTCGTGACTGTATAACGAACATAAGTGGCAGGTGGTAACATGAAAATCTTGGCATGCATGTCATCTACAATCCCATTTACATGCCACGCTCATGGTGCGCTTGCGTCCAGTTCGCTAGATTGATATACACCAAAATTGATATTGCGCGACGTGTCTGTATTACGAACATAAATGACAGGTCCTAACATGTCGAACATGACATGCAAATTATGTAAAGCAGGATTTGCTCCTTCCTGGCTGCTTCGCATTACATAGATTCCCACAGTGCGTGGGATCGGCCGGCTTTTTCGCCATGGCATACATAGCGAAAATGGCCATTTCCAGGAGGTGCCCTCCCCGAAATCAAGGAGGTGCCCCCCCCCCCAAAAAAAAAAAAATTTCTGGCTACGCCCCGGCTATTACCCCTACGGACATCGACCATGGTGACGTCTTGGTCTCACCATCATTTAATTGCATCGGTAAACGGATCGTTTCCGTGTGGTTCATTTTCCCAATGGCTCTGCAGTTGTCACCGCCGTCAATCCAACATCAGAGAAAGTTCTACTTCCACGGAGCACCTCGATGATTTGCGTTACCGATCTCGCGCCCTTTCAAGCCGTCTCCTCCAACGATCCCCCTGAGTGGTGAGCCTGCTTCTTGTTCTGCGTTTACTGCAGCCATCAGCAATGACTTGACAGCTTCACAAACACAACAGCTGCTTGCTTTGTTAAAAATACACGCAAGTTCTATCGATGTTTACTCGTCGAAGTTGGGCCGCACTACCACTACAAAGCATCGAATCGAGACATTCGGAACATCTATTGCACACCGCCGGCCCTACCGCGTGTCTCTTGCTGGGAGAACAGTTATAGATGAAAACGTAGCTGACATACACAAACTGGAGCTAATTCGGCCCTCAGCTAGCTCTTGGTCTCCTGTGGTTTTGGTTCGTAAAAAGGATGGCTCCGTGCGCTTTTGTGTCGATTACCAGGCTCTCAATAAGATCACTCGCGAGGATGTGCACCCCATGCCACGTATTGACGGTGCCCTTGATTCCCTACAAGGCGCGGAACACTTTTCAAACGTCGACCTGCGTTCAGGATACTGGCGAATTTCCATGCATGAAGACGACAAAGATAAAACGGCATTCGCAACCCCCGACGGGCTATACAAATTCAACGTGATGCATTTCGGGCTGTGCAACGCGCCCGCAACTTCTGAGCGCATGAGTGATATCGTGCTGCGCGGCCCGAAATGGAAGATCCGCCTCAGCTACAGGGACGACATTGTTATCTTTTCGTCAACGTTTCCTCGGCACCTGCAACGCTCGGATGAAGTTTTGACGTGCCTTGCCGGCGCTGGTGTCGAACTCAACGCTAAGAAAGGTCTTGGGGCTCGTCTTGAGCAAAGACGGAATTCGGCTGCATCTGGACAAGATTGCTGCGGTCCTTTGGTCTTCCGCGCCCCGAACGACCGAAGGAGCTGCAAAGTTTTCTTGGTCTTGCATCCTATTTTCGTCGTTTTATACGGAACTTCGCCTAAATAGCTGCTCCACTACACCAGCTACTTGCTTCCGGCGTACCCTTTCTGTGGTCTGAAGAATATCAAACGGCATTCGACCTGTTAAAGGGCGCCCTCACGTCCGAACCAGTACTGTGCCATTTTGATGAAGGCACAAACTACCCTACATACGGATGCTAGCGGCTGCGGTATAGCTGCCGTTCTTCTGTAACGCGACAACACTTCACAAGAGAGAGTGGTTACAAATGTCAGTCGAGTACTCACCGCTACCGAGACGAACTATACCATAATTGAGCAGGAGTGCTTGGCTGTAATTTGGTCAGTGCAGAAGTTCCGTCCCTATCTCCAGGGCCGTCATTTCACGATAATTACGGACCACCACGCGTTATGCTGGCTTGCCACTCTGAAGAACTTGTCTGGCCGCTTGGGTCGGTGGATTCCAAGTGTGCAGGAGCATGACTTTGACATCATTTAAAAGTCTGGTAGAAAACACCAAGACACCGACGCCCTTTCGCGCTGCGCACTGCCTCCTACCCAGGTCAACGTCGGTCAGAGTTCGGCCGTCACTTCAACCGCAGCGCCGTTTCTCGCTTGAATAGACCAGGTATTCTCGGACGACAAGCACACATTCAGCTCCGGCAAGCTGTCCGATCCGTAATGTAGCCATATTATGGACCACCATCCCAACCCACCTAACGTGCGAATTCATCGTCAACTGCTGCAATTTGAACTGGAGAATTGTGCTCTGCACCGCCACATTTACCACCTTGGTGGGCAATCCTGGGTACCTGTGCTACGTTGTCTTCGAGTTGACGTGCTTGAAACCTTCCACGACGACTCTACTGCCGGCCATCTAGGTTTTAAAAAAACTCACGACCGCATTCGAAGACGTTTCTACTGGCCTGACATTTCTACTAGCGTAGCACTGTACGTCTGTTCCTGCTTCCCATGTCAGCGTCGTAAAATTCCGACATCTGAACCTGCCGGGTCTCGGCAGCCAATTCCGTGCCCCACAACGCCATTCGAGGTCGTAGGTGTCGACGACAACGGCCCTCTTCCCGTGACATCTACTGGCAAACAATGGATAGTGACCGCCGTAGGCCACCTGACACGCTATGCTGAGACAACCTCTGTGACTACTGCCGTAGCATCGGAAGTTGCCGACTTTGTTCTTCACGCCATAATTCTGCGCCATGGGACTCCTCGCATATTGCTGCGTGACCGTGGTCTGGTGTTCCTGTCACAATAGTAAAATGAAGTACTGCGCGCTTCAGAAACAACTCACAAGACAGTTTCAAGCTACCACCCAACCGCCGTTACCGCAGCAGCGAGATTGTGCACATTTCTCGCATGAAGCCCTTCACGCGACGTTCCTCTACAGTTTGACTTGCGGCGGCCAGGCTGTCCGCTTCCACGTGGGGGGAAATTAGTGTGGGCATTTGTCATGCGCTTCTTCTGAACAGTACATTATCATAATCAATTCGTTTGGATCTCTGTCTTCATCGTCACTGGGTGTCATCACCATCGTCACTGTGTGTGTGCACGCGCTGCCTCAGCCTGCCTGTTCGCTGCCGAGTCCTTGAGCCGAATAAACGCTGTCTAAACCAAGACGTCATGATATATATATATATATATATATATATATATATATATATATATATATATATATATATATATATATATATATATATATATATGGTAATCAGGGATGTGGTAATCAGTAAACACTAAATTTCCAGTTTCTCAAACAGCGTGATTCAAAACCGTTTTTCGCCTGCAAGACTTAAGACAAAAAAGAAGTACTCACCTTTTTTGTTGTGACCATCCTACGTCTTCGGTAACTACACAGTTCACACTTCTATAAAGCATACGCTCAAAAACACCGAACTCGAGATCTGGATAAAGGAGATGTGGAGTAGAAATCAGCTTAGCATAGACATTGCGGAGGGAAGAGCTAAATACATGATTACAAGAGAGAGAGGATTGCGTGAAAGACATCGGACACATATCGTACAAAATATGGAAACGCCCACAAAACAAATCGCAATATTTAGAGTAAAGGGATATGTTCGGGTGCTGAACCTTTACAAAGATTCGTAAAAATACAGGAGACGCAAAAATGGTTGTATGGAGAGGTAAATGCATATGTTATTCCCTGAAGAAAGAGACGTCGCGGATAAAATAGGTTGATAGCAAAACAGACGCAAATTGTACGAGGTGTGATGTATCATTTCAACACAAAAGTTATCCACTGCATCAATTCGTGCCTCAAGTTTCACCTGCGGCTAGGTTTGCATGCTATCCGAATAACCTTCAGAAATACAGTTATTTTGATAAGATTTTAATAGTGGAAATCATTTAAGCTCCAGGTTCGCTACATGTCAAAAAAAACTACGGTCATCATGAACGGCGCCCACTTTATAAGGCACCTCGCTTCGCCTAACATCTGCAGCTGCACAACTGTGCCTAGCGCGTGCAAGGCAAATACTCGGCCGGTACACACTCTCTTCGCCCTCGTCTTCATCTTCTACTTCGCTCCCCCGAACACATGCACTGGGAGCGCATTCTTGCGCTGCGCTGATTTGTTCTGCGTGAGACGCAATTGCTCGGACAGGCGAGACAACAAGTAAATAGGGAGACTAAGAGAGGGCGAGACAAATAAAGAGATAGAAAGAAAAAAACTTGAAAAAGACAGAAGGGCACAGAAAGAAATAGCCAGAGATTGTAATATAGGGGAAAAAAAGCAGACACAAATCAGAATAGTAACGGCGGACGGTTTTCCCATACCGAGCGTAGAGCACATACGGATATTGGGACTGAATCTGCAGGCCAACGGTCATAACGGCGAGATGGTACGACGACTTAGACGTTCGGTAGACGATAAGATTCGACTCCTCCGCCGCATAACGAACAGACGCAGCGGTATGCGGGAAAGCTGCGCGATCCGCCTCGTACAGGCGTACGCCATCAGTCGCATAACGTTCGTAGCCCCTTATCTAAAGTGGCTGGCGTCGGAACGAAACAAGGTCGACTGCATGATACGCAAGACAATCAAGAGGGCGGTCGGCATCCCTGTCAACGCGAGCACGGACACGTTCTTCGAGCTGGGCCTACACAACACCCTGAGCGAACTGATCGAGGCAAACAACATAGCACAATACGAGCGATTGTCTAAGTCCAAGACGGGCAGGCGCATCCTCGAGTCGCTCGGCATAACATACCAAGCATAATGCGGGGAGAAGACGATGGTTCCGATCCCGGTCCGCGACCGTCTCACCGTTCCGCCGCTCCCCAAGAACATGCACCCGCGCACCACGCCGGGCGCCGCCACAAAAGAGCGAGTGACCTACAAAGAATGTATGGCAACAGCGACGAGGTGGTGTACGTCGACGCCACGAGATAGCCAGAGTGGAAGTGTGCTCACGTGGTCGCACTTGTGAATCGCACGGGCAAATGCATCGGGAGCGCCACTGTGCGTACGGAACACACTGAGGCGGCTGAAGAGGCGGCGATCGCTCTTGCGCTGGTCGCGGCGCCGGAAGCTGAGGTCGTGATCAGCGACTCCCAGGCTGCCGTTCGTGGCTTCGCGCGCGACCGCATCTCGTGGCAGGCGGCGCTGCAAATAATTACGCTCACCGTCAAATATCTTGTATTTTAATTCACATTTCAGTTACTTTCTGCGGCAATACGTACCAATTGCAGCTAGTTTAAAGAAACAAGGAAAAACAATGGGGCTATAAGAAGTTACACGAAAAAAAAATTACACCATCTCCCGCTAAAGGGAACCGTGTGTAGATGTGAAGCAGCGGGCGCTAACGCTTACACTGGCGGCGGCGTTGACGCTGGCGCTCATCGCAGCGTTGCGCAGGAGAGAAAACTGGGGAGGCGCAAAGCAGGCAGTGATGGAGCAGTTTTTCCTACTAGAACATGCCAATCGCTGCTAATGGGCAATGAGAGACAGAAGACTCCGACTGGACACAGAGACCCGCACTCCGCTTTTAGTTAACGCGCACGCTGCGAATTTTTATTGTTCAACAACGCACAGGAGAAATCTCCCACCGGCACCACCTTGGAGGTCAAGATCCATTGCTATATATACGGGATGGCCAGTGAACGGTTGTGCAGCGCGAGCAGTCGGTTTTTTCAACCAAGAAACTCGCTAGCAGACGCTGCCTGCGTCGGCGTCGCGAGGCGAGAGAGGGAGGAGCGTAGGAGAGGAGAGAGAGGGGGTGACACGCATGCGCAGTGGGAGTGTGAACGCCGTGGGCAGGGATGCGTAGAGGAGAGAGGGGGGGAGCGTAGGAGAGGAGAGAGATAGGGGGGACGCGCATGCGCAGGGGGGAGTTAGACGCCGCGGTCAGGGATGGAGAGAGGGGGGAGTGTAAGAGGGGGAGAGAGGAAGGGAGGCGCATGCGCAGTGTGGGTGTGGTTGCCGCGGGGAGGGATGCCTAGAGGAGAGAGAGGGAGAGAGGAGGTTTTTTATTTTTATTTTTTTTTTACTGTTTGCGCATGCGCAGTAAGGGTGGGCACGCGGCACACCACCACCACCACCACCACCACCGGATTAAGCTTCGCCATAAGATGCTTCACATCTAAAATAAAAACTGAACGTCTACAGCTGCGATTTGAACCCGGGCCTTTCAAGTGGGAAGCGGGCATTCTACCTCTGCGCCGGTTTGGTGGAGCCGCGCGCCACTCTTAAAACGACGACACATTGCAGACTACCGATCGCAGCGCCGCAAGCGGATTGACCCTGTTTGGGCTTCACTTTTCGAAGCTCGTTCCGGCCGCTCCCCTGTTCAAGTACACTCTACTATAAGGAACCGAAGCTCAAGTTTGGGCGAGACGCTCGCGCGGCTGCGCTATGCGTTACTGGGGGTAGACGCTGCCGACGAAGATGCTTTGTCGCCGGATTTGGCAGCAGCGGCGGTAAGTACACCTGCGCATGCACTCCTAATTCGGCCAAGAGCACTGCTATAGTCCGCAACAGCTACATTGTGACGCACCACAGATGCAATGCGAGAGCTCTGCGCGTGTGCGCAAGGGGGGGCGGCAAATATGTGGTGAAAGAACGCGCCGTGGATATTCCCAGTTGCGATAAGAGCAGTGGCGCCGCTCGACGTTGCTTTGGAAGCCTATGGCTTAGAAACCCACTAGCAGCAACCATATTAGTTTTCAGAATCGTTCAGTTTCGATGCTTCAACCATTAGGTGGCTTAGGGGAAGTTTCGCCTATATTTGGTTTTGGGACAATGGTGAACTGTTCATTATAATTTAGGACCAACTTTAGTGTGCGCTGGGCTCCCTTCTAGTAATCCACCAAGATATACATGCTATACAGGGTGCCCCAGCTAACTCTAGCCAGACTTTAAAAATAGGCCGAGGCACTTTATGCAGACGCGATGAAACGCATGTTGGTGACTACCGTATGGAATAAATCACGCTATTTTGCGTTCTGCCTAACTGCTTAATTAGGCCTGAATAATTACTAACAATGAAGGAACGAGTAGTCTGGGCTAAAATTCCAACTAGAAAGTTGTAGACTATTTTGCAGAGTATCCGATTCTAGAGTTCGTAACTGCTTATCAATAAGTATGACTGTTTTTCTTTATTCGTGCAAGAACGTGCGAAATAAAAAAAAAACAGCGTTACATAACCGCTTGCATGCCATGACTATAGTGCCTCCTAACGACCACGTCACTCGGCCACGTATGCTGCGTGTTAAAAGGCGACAGCACAGAGACGATGATGGTATCGGTGCGACCCCAATCCTGTTGCTTGCGGCGACACGAGTTCCTCTCACTGTCTGAAGGGTGCGAGGGAAGCATATCGCTCGTACGCGTGGCGTTAGGGTGTACAAATATTAAGGCGCGCAAGCGGTTTTATCCGGGGACCCGCAGTAAGCAGGAAACCACCAATACTTACTAGATGAAAAGGTAGAAACTGTCTAATCGCACGTTTTGCAAAGTCATCCATATCTTTTCAATTAGAACTTTCGGTGCAGACGCGTTGCTTTAGAAGTCAGTTATTTAGCGATTCATCATTAAAGCTATTAAACAGGACACAACAGATAGTGTGACTTTTTCATACAATTGTCAGCAACATGCATTTGTTTAGGCCCTCATAAATGCCCGCGGTACATTTTAAACTCTGGTTAGAGCTTAGATGAGGCACACTGCGAAGAGGGTGCTTCGAGAAAATGTCCAGAAATCCTCAAAATAAGAGAACAAAAATGCTCGCTTGCTGCCTTCATAATGACCTTCATGTAGCAGCAGTCATGTTCAGATGGCTAGAGAGATCAAGCATGGCAGTATGTAAAGGGGTTATATTAATTGACATTTATTATGGGCGGAGACAGGCGGTTGGGTGAAATGGGTGAAATAAAGTCCTCCCTACGAAAACCCCGTCCTCGCTTTGAAATGTAGAAAATACGGCCTGTGGTAATTATTGCGGAGTAATGAAAATTAAGCACAATTACCATCGAAACTACACCCAAGCACTGATGAACACCACTTGCAGACGACCAGAATTGAATGACGTCATTGTGAACGAGAAAGATTGCAGCACTAATTTTTTTGGCTCGTTATGTATATGCGACGCCCCTATATAGTCGCAAACCGCAAAAACACAAAGCCTAGTCAATTGATGGGTGGTATAACGACGCGCACACATTCCTGACGTTCCCAAAACACATGGAAGTAGCGCTTTTCCGCGATTTGGCTTCGGCTTTGCCGGCGAAACTGGTTAGATTTCTTCACTCTTCCAAGATTACCAGTGGCTGGAGTTGGAAATCTCAAATCGGCAATGGGATCTTTGGAAGAAGAGGCTCGAATTCGACCCAACAGCCTGTCTCCATAAATTATTAAGGTAATTACTCTGATTTCTTTAATTGCTACCGCGAGTAGTGTCTCAGCCATCTCAAGATGGCTGCTGCTATACACAGTAATTTTGAAGATATCGAACAAATTTTCCAATTCTCCAGTTTTAGACGATTGAAGGACACATTTCATGAAACTCACTACATACATGATTTGGCCTATATGGAGAAGTGTGATAATATCATTGTGAAAGCATCAAATACCCCCAATGAAGCAGAAAACCTAGAGTCCGGAGTCCATCTGGAATCTCTCGGGTTTAATGTCTTATGGCAATAAAGTTCGTACGGCCCCTGATGACGTCTCGTCAGTGGAGGCGCGTACTTAGATAACTGTGTTGAGCCTTGTTCAAAGGCGACCTGGCCTACTTCGGAAATACACGTGACCCGTCACTAAATTTTGGGTGTTCCACTGCTCAAGTTGACTTTGCCCACTGGAACATCTCACTTTTTCCACGTTAAAACCGTACTGATCGAAACACAACATTCTTCTGCCACAACCGCATGATTTAGTTATAAAATTTGCGACCAGCCTAAAATTGTATATGGAATGTTTGCATGTGCACTCTTTGTTCTACAGCCCCATCATATGGGTGTCTTGCACGTCCCTAACACAGAAGACGACGAAAGGAAAGTGAGCACCCTCGTACTACGATCAGTTACATTTTGAGACGGCTAACATGTCGCATAAATTCCGATAAAGTTTAATAAGTGCAGAAGCTAGAATGAAATTTGAAGCTAGTGAAATTTAAAGGAAGCATTTTACACTGCAATTATGGCTCACTTCTGTTTTGGAATAACACTTTTCTTTTCCTCTCTTTTAAAGTTGCTTATATTGTTTTGAGCTCTACGGTCTACGCAAGGGTATAAGAAGCGATTTCTCGCAAGATAAAATTACGTAGATTTCCTCGATTGAAAGTGATGAAAATAATAATTACCCGTGCTTAGCAAAAACATTGTGCCGTTTGCTCCGAAATTGTAACTTAGGTAGCTTGAGCTGTAAATAAATAGAATAACTTATAATTCAACAAATAAGGCTGTGGCAACGGTCTTACTTGCATTGATTCTTCTTCCAATTCCATTCGGTGCCCATCTCAAAGTTCACCTCGGCTTCAGTCAAATTATATGCTTCAAACCACTGGCAAACGCCTGGAGTACGATTTCCTTGGGTGACCCAAAATTTAGGGTTGCATTGAAAAAACTGTGAAAAAAGCAATTATTTTCCAAATTCTATATATAAAGAGTGATAATCAGAGTGCAGGAGTATCATTATGTGTTTTTACTGCCAATCATTAACTAATTGTCACCATTTTATTCCTGACAATGCCGTCAGATTTGTACTATTGACTAGAAGTACAAAGTGGGGAAGTAATAATGGTATACCACGTGTATCAGTTGCAGAAACGACAGTATTTGTATTTATATTCAATTTATTTTCCCTTGATCATAAATACACCAGCTTCGCAATAATGGTTCCAAGCCTGAATGAAGTGCGGAGGTGAGCAGATTGCTTTGTTTCACTTAATATGTTTTAAGATGTATGTCTGTTTATTTTCCTCACTGTTTCTCTGTCTCTGTTTCCTTGCTTTGCTTCTTTCTACTTCTCGCTCTTTCTTCATTTATTTGTTATTTTCCCCTTTCTATCTTTCTTTTTTTCTTTCTTCTCTCACTGGGTTCATTTCTGTCTATCTGCGCAAAGCTTTACTATATACTCTCCTCTTCTTCCTCCACACATCTCTCCTACCCCAGACTCACTTTCGTTCCCCACCCCCTTGCTGCACTATACTATACAAGAATATGGCCCGTATTCAAGAACAGAACTTAAGTTGAGCGATAAGTTACACTTATGAAAGTATGAGGAAAATATAAGTTTGAGTTAAGTTTGGGGAAAGTTTCAGATACTCCACTTAAGGCTCACTTATGAAAGTACCACTTTTCTGGGTAAGTATGACTCCTGGGAACGAGGCTATAAATTTTTCGCACTTTTTTCTTTAAATAAAGCACCAATAAATTACTGTAACTTTCGCGTAACACTGTACGTAAATATTACAATCTTTATAAAGGTACATTTCGTAAGAGGCGGAATAATTCTCGCTTTTGGCGGTTTTAAGCCTTCGGCTGGCCACAACAAGCAGCCGCCGCTCAGCGGCCGTCGCTATAAAGTGGTCGTCACACATTCGCGGTTATATTGTCGTCTACAAGTGTTTGTTACTGTACTGATATATCGCATGCAATACGAGCGCTTCTTTTGTCACTATACGTGCGTTTTGACCCTTGGATTCTTTTTCTGTTCTTCAGCGTTCGGCGTTTTTCTCTATCTTCTTTTATTTTCAGAGCGCCCGCGTGCGTTCCTTTCTGTCTTAATAATGGGAGTGCTGCCATATGAAAGGAACCAATAATTTAAAAAAATTACACCATCTCCCGCTCAAGGGAACCATGTGTAGATGTGAAGCAGCGGGCGCTAACGCTTACACTGGCGGCGGCGTTGACGCTGCAGCTCATCGCAGCGTTGCGCAGGAATGAATGAATAAAACCTTTATAGCAGAAATGTAGTTTAAGAGAGGACTGGGCGGGTCCCTAGTCCGGGACTCCGTTGGATTGCGCTGCAATTCGCGCCCGCTCCACGAGTCTCCGCTGGTCCTCGAGAGCTGGGCTCGAGAGAAAACAGGGGAGGCGCAAAGCAGGTAGTGATGGAGCAGTGTTTCCTACTGGAACATGCCAATCGCTGCTAATGGGCAATGAGAGACAGAAGACTCCGACTGGACACAGAGACCCGTACTCCGCTTTTAGTTAACGCGCACGCTGCGAATTTTTATTGTTCAACGTCGCACAGGAGAAATCTCCCATCGGCACCACCTTGGAGGTCAAGATCCATTGCCATAAATATACGGGGTGGCCAGTGTACGGTTGTGCAGCGCGAGCACTCGGTTTTTCAACCAAGAAACTCGCTAGCAGACGCTGCCTGCGTCGGCGTCGCGAGAGAGGGGGGGAACGTAGGAGAGGAGAGAGAAGGGGGACGCGCATGCGCAGTGGGAGTGTGGACGCAGTGGGCAGGGATGCGTAGATAGGGGAGCGTAGGAGAGGAGAGAGAGGGGGGATGCGCATGCGCAGTGGTAGTGTGGACGCCGCGGGGAGGGGATGCCTAGAAGAGAGAGGGGGGGAGCGTAGGAGGAGAGAGGGGGACGCGCATGCGCAGTGGGGAGTGTGGACGCAGTGGGCAGGGATGCGTAGATAGGGGGAGCGTAGGAGAGGAGAGAGAGGGGGGATGCGCATGCGCAGTGGTAGTGTGGACGCCGCGGGCAGGGATGCCTAGAGGAGAGAGGGGGGGAGCGTAGGAGGAGAGAGGGGGGACGCGCATGCGCAGTGGGGGAGTGTGGTCGCCGCGGAAAGGGATGCCCAGAGGAGAGAGAGGGGGGAATGATGTTTTATATTAATTTTTTTTAAAGGGTTTGCGCAGTAAGGTTCGTCTCGCCGCACACCACCGGATTAAACCCCGCTCTAAGATGCTTCACATCTAAAAAGTAACAGGTGAGCGCCTTTACCTTGCTCCGTTACACAATTGCTTCGTGCGTCCACAGCAGTTCCGCAGACACAAGCTAGCTCTATACGGACGCGAGCTACCATCAAAGCCTGCGTCTGCCGAGCTGCTGCGGACGCCTAACTAAAACTGTTTAATGAACCAAGCGAAAGAACCTCACCTCTGAAATATCTTTCACGCGTGTCATCGGCATGAAGTGGCGGAACGGGTTGACCGCGCTTGTGGTCCTTTGGGTCCAGCGGCAGAATTTGCAACAGGCGTAGCACCACTACCCTGGAAACGCGGTACTGCGACAGGTAATCCCACGTCATACGCCTCGACGGGATTCTGCTGATCCCTGAGAACTTGAAGTAATGGCGGCGCGTAACCATATGCTTCAAGCTGTGCAATTTCTTCCACACGGCCAGCAAAATCGGTGAAAACGGTGGCACAGCCGTGGTGGTCAACCATATTGTTTGACGAAAAAACGGCGAAAGTAGCACTTAAGTTAGCCAGTAGCTGTACTTTACATTCCGGTATTTAAGTGCCGATTTAAGTTTACCTTAAGTACAAGATTCGTCTGTGAAACGCGTTAAGTGCCGATCGGTTGCTTAAGTCATAAGTTAAGGATAAGTTTCGTTTGTGAATACGGGCCTATGTTATGCTCTGGTAGCGTGAGTGGAAAGCCGAGTTGTGAAGACCCTCGCATTCGGATCATGGGTACGTTTGTTCAGTCGCGCCACTTGAAGAATTTTTTTTTGCCAATAATTTCTTTCTTTTTCTCTCGACCTCTCCTCTTTTTCTCTATCTGTACTCGTTATCTCACCCACCAGTGTTATTTCATCCTACGCCGGAGAAATTGGCGCAAGTGGACTGGGAGTGAAGAGTATACGAACCAAAAGAGGACGAAGAGGGCGCGTGCCGGTCAATAATGATGTAAACCATCCGTGGAGGCGAAACAGCATGAAAAAAGCTTCACAGCTCTGCTGTAAGGCGTTTTGGTTATGTGATGATTTTGGGGCTAATGAACCGGAGAGCGTTGAATATTACAAACTAGTTTGCAAACTTTAGTAAAACATTCCCATGAAGTGAATCATGACGAGTGGGCGAAGCTCTGGGTATCGTATGGGTGAGTGACCGTACGTTACCCAAGCGTTGCCCCATAAAATATAAACTGAGCGACATATAGTGGCATGAAGTGAAATTAAATGTCGACGACAAAGCTAGGTCTTATGTCTACGTTGAAGTCGCCGACCAATATAAAGGGTTTGTGCTTGTAGAAATTTTATATTGTTTCGTCACAAATATAGTTGATTTTCGCGTATTGTAAACATTTGTTTTATTTACATACACACGTATGTTTCCACTAAAGCAACGGTTTTACATATACCTTGACAGCGGACTGTGAAAGTTGACAACAAAGCTACGTCCTACGGTCCTAATGTGTACTTCGAAGTCACCGACTAGTACAAAGGGTTTGTACTTGTAGGTGTTTTTTTATTGTTCTGTCACAATTGTGGTAGATATTAGTCTATTGTTAATTTTTTTGTGTGTCTCACATATGTCTCGACTGTAGCCGTGACAACAGACACCGTGGACGGACAAGCCTCACCCCTTAGTTGCATCGCCTGTAAAAAATACTCAGACAGCAGTAGTTGGCGAGCAAAGACATCGGTCGTGAGGACATATGATCCCATAGCTAAGTAACCTATACAGCCGATACTTGGAATAACAGAGGGCTGAGTTCTTTGGTAAGTATTCATTCTAAAAGACGCGGCATTACAACACGGACACAAGTAGTCAGTTTGCCTTCACTTCTTTCTTGTCTGTCGTACTGCCGTTTAGAATAAACCCTACACTTTTTCTCGATTTGGCCAATACTGTAGAATACAATATTAAGAAGAAAATATGTTAAAACACACACACACACACGTACGCACGCACGCACACACACACACGCACACGCTACTGTAGAATATAATACTGCGAAGAAAATATGTTAAAACACACACACACACACAAGCAGAGAGAGACACACAGACGCCCGCGCAGTGATTAGATAAATTAAACAGTTACCAGGTGTAACTTAAGGTACGCGTACTTCCGTGTTTTATCGCTGTTTACGCAAAATGGGAAACAAACATTTGACACATATCTCACAATATCTCCTGACGACGCCCCTCAATATAATTTTAGGGACTACAGTTTCTCAGTTGCCACTGATATCTCAGTTGCCATTGGATGTCGCCGTTGCATTCTGTACAAAGAGTATTGAGAGTTTTGCTAGACGGCAAACTGTCTTGGATTGTACTCTGAACACTGTGGAAGAAACAATAAACCTGCCACAATTACTCCTTACGTGGTGATGATGTTCATAACATATGGTAACGGCCCGTGGCGATAGCTCTATAAAAGCCCAAAGTCTGCTAACATACCCATTACATGTATCTATAAAGGGGATTTGATTTCAATTACGCCACTTAGAAAGGAAAGACGGGAAATAACTCAACGCACATGTCGGGGTTGAAATGTTTTAGCATTCCCGGACACAATAGTTCTGGTGCATAGGTGAAGGCACATACTCTCCTCCGCCTTCGTGAGGCCATTGCAGGGTTTCGTATAGATGTGATAGCCGGATTAGGAACATTGTGTGATTTCTTCAAAGATGTAGGTGGTATTGGGTAAAAGGCACGGATCGTTAGGGAGATGACGACGGTGCTCGGGCAGCGGCATCGGACCCTCATTACCATCGAGGCCCGCGTGAGCCGGAGCCTATACGATTTTTAGATGCGAAGCATCTTATGCTTGGGGCTATGTCCGTCCCTCCCGCGTCCGGCCACATTCATGAAGTAGGGAAGCACCCACTATGCGAACCAGAACACTGTAGTACAATATAACGCCGTCAACCACCACTACAGTCACCAAAGTCATGGCCGAGAGCACAGAGAGGCTGCTTAGCAATGGCTAGGCAGGTGGTGTCTGCCGCCCAGGTTGACTCCATTCCTTCATCTTGCTTGCATGTGTTTGCGGGGAGGAGGGGGGGGGGGGGCTAGTCCGTCCCACCTTCCCGCGTCCCATACCACCACAGCGCATGCGCGTCCTCTCCTCATCTCTCTCTCCTCTCCTACGCTCACCCACTTGCTCTACTCTACGGAGCGGCGTTCCACATCCCCACAGCGCATGTTCACCCCCCTTTCTCTACTCTAGGAATCCTTTACTCTACGGAGCCCGCATCCCCACAGCGCATGCGCGTCCTCTCCGCCTCTCTCCTACGCTCACCTCCTTTCTCTCCTCTAGGAATCCTCTACTCTACGGAGCAGTTCCCGCGTCACACACCCCACAGCGCATGCGCGTCCCCTCTGTCTCCTCTCCTACGGTTCCCCCCCGTTCTCACCTCTAGCAATCCTCTGTGGAGCGGCGCGCGCGACAGCTGCATACTCCGTGGGAGCACGGTAATTCCGCGGTATGAAAATGTCGGAGCGCGCCTCATTCTCTCTCCTGTGCAGCGCCGCGATGAGCGCCCGGGCCGCTGCCTCGAAACGAGAGCGGCGACGTTTCTCCCGCTCAAGCTAACCATCTCTCCCCTGCTTCGCATCCACACATGGTCCCCTTTAGCGGGAGATGGGGAAGTTTTTTCGTGTGTGGAAGCACCTAGGTGGTCGATGTTTCGCAGAACTTTAAAAGCCACATACGGAACGCATCCCTGTTCAGTGTTGTGGCATTTTTCTGGCCCTTGAGTCGGTGATAATGGCCGTCGAGACCTGATCCGCGGCGGCTCGTGCAATGGCGATCCCCTCCGCGTGCGTAATGTTATGTGCACGGAAGATGAGTCCGTTTACTGCGGTGTTCTGGTGGACGACCACGGCCGTGTACCAACCCCCATGGTGCGGGCCGGAGGCGTCCACGTGAAATACTCCGAATTTGTGACCGTAGTACCGAGCCAAGGCGTATGCACGCTCGAGGCGTCGGCCACTGTGGTCTTCTCGGGCCATGCTAACCGCAAGAGGGCGATTATTCAGGGAGTATTTCCAATCTTCCGGAATCTATCCGCGCTGTTCCGTGCGTATTGAATGATTGATGTGTAGTCGGGCAGAGAGGCGGCGACCCGACGGTGTCTGGGAAAGCCCTAGTAGATTGGTTTGTCAAATGCGCCTCTCGAAGCTCCATGAAAGTGTTCGCCATTTCCAGTCCCAGAAGGCGCATATTCAAGGTGGTAACCGGAAGGTCGAGGTCGCGCTTGTGTATGCTACGGAGAATCACTTTAGGGTGTGGGTCCGCTGTGGAGGGAGAGGTCGATTTTGCTTACGGCAACAAGGCGTTATGCCCAGCAGCCGTTGCTGATAGTGTCCTTGTGCCGCCGTCTTTCACAACTTTTAAAAGTTATGAATTACATTGCCACGTGATTTTATCTTTAGTACTATGTCACTCCGCTTAATAGGCAATATTGCTACCGCCGCTCGGCGTAAGCCGCGTCTGAATGTGCGGCAACCTTCAAAACGGTTTGAAACAGCGCTCATGAGATAACGCGCACAACGCTAGTCGACTGTATACTGAAGCTAACCCGAGCCCCAGGGATAACGCGGGGAAGTTCTACCATGCATGTATAATGGACGACCTCTTTCGCCGGAGATGAGGTTACCGGCGACTCACTAGCGTGCTTGCCGCTTCGACTGTCCTGCGAGTTGTAATTGCTTGTGCTTTGAGAGTTGCTCTTACGTGGCCGAAATTCGCTCCAAATGTATTATTCAATACGAAGCACTTTTTTCAGACCAAAGGCACTTTGAATCTATCTATCTATCTATCTATCTATCTATCTATCTATCTATCTATCTATCTATCTATCTATCTATCTATCTATCTATCTATCTATCTATCTATCTATCTATCTATCTTTCTATCTATCCACCTACGCCCCGCCACACTCGTGGCCTTCTCCATGAATAACTTAATGCGGCGGTCGTAGACTTCATGAAATCCTTTCGCCCTGTCACGTGTGGCGCATACGCACTTGCATTGGACCTTGAATACGGGTATTGATTGATAAACGAAAATATTCAGCAGATCCCATGCATTGTCAGAATCAAAGCAAAGCCAGGCACTAGCAGCCTACGGCGGATTTCTCGCTTTGAGCCATGCGTTACGAGGTGGCTCGACGTCTCCGGGTAAATAACCTGGTTGTTCGCATATCGCGTGCTTACCAGGCACGCCTAGTACACTGGCGTGTAAATGGTTGCTGGTGGTGCAACGTAACTTCGGCAGTCACGCTTGAGCAGAGACGTCAGTTTCATTGCGACGAAGTGCACTCTACGGTGCCATGATGCGCAGATCGTATATTGGCGTTGTAGGAGTGGTTGTGCAGCGCCTGGTACGCCTTGAGGAGTCATAGATATGTAATGTTTGTTACATATACATTAAAGCTGATAGTGCACACTTCCACTACAGTTGCGTTTGCCCTGATATCCCTTATGAAAATGACTCTTGATTTTCCATTGCCGGATTGTGATCGAATTATTGACTTCATTGAGTATCCATGGTACCGCAATACTCATTGACTTGCTTCAATACTTCGTCCACAAAATTTCTGTTGAGCAGTTCGCAATAAAAGTTTCATTGACTCATTTCAATAGAAATACCATTGAGGGAATACTTCGTCAACAACATTTCTGTTGAGCACTTCGCAATAAAAATTTCATTGACTCATTTTTCTATGAAAATTACCATTGAGGAAATATTTCGCCAACAATATTTCTGTTGAGCATTTTGCAATAAAAATTTCATTGACTCATTTCTATCGAAATGCCATTGAGGAACTATTTCGTCAGCAATATTTCTGTTGAGTAGTTTGCAATAAAAATGCCATTGACGCAGTTATGTCGAAATACCATCCAGGAATTATTGACTGCCGATGCAACTATCGTGCGACTTAATGTAGTTCCCGCGCCATTAACCTCTGGTAAGCCCCACTTATTTCACTCAGTGCCATCTCACAAATTTTGATACTGTAGGTCCGTCCAGGATACACACACGCACACGCAGGCACGCACGCACGCACGCACGCATGCACTCGCGCATTGGTTGAACAATTCGGTGGTGGTCCAGCATTCGTGAAAGTTCTGGTACTGCCGAAGGCGTGCCGCGGCCAAAATGGTCACAAACTAGTATAACACAGGCAATTTTCGTAAGGGCGCCCTTTCATTCCTCCAACTATATGTGCACCGGACCTGCAGAACTTCCTCCCACAATTACCTTTGAAACTCCACGTTTTTTTCACAAACATTCTGCGTGGTTCTCTCTTCTCGACCGACCCTTTCTTGTGAAACCTGTACCTCGCGCTACGACTGATAAATGAAGATAGGTTGGGCGTGCAGGCGTGGTTTTCACATTCTCAAATTCTATATGGCATGCGTCAGGGGCGTAAGTTTTTTTTTTTTTTGGGGGGGGGGGGGGGGCATTGGGGATGGGTTCAACTGCCCTTGTCATGCGTGTGTTTATATACGGATGCAACGGCAAATAATTCTGGGGGGTGTTGAACAGCCCCCCCCCCCCTCCTCCCCCTTTGGTCACGTACGCCGATGGTGTGCGTGTCGTTCTCTTTCATCGTTATTTACCACTCCGAGAACAGTTTTTGTGTATGCGCGGGTTCTTTGACTCTGACTTCTCTGGGAGCAAAGATGCTACAAAAACCCATCGGAAACTTGTAAATATTGTCTTGTATTTATAGATCGGATACTTAACGAACACAGTAACTCGCAAAAGAGAATAAAATCCTTGCAAGCACTGTGTGCCCGTTCCGCCTTTGTTTCTTCAATGCCAAGCAGTGGCGTAGCCAGGGCGTGGCACACCGGGCACGTGCCCCCCCCGAAATTTTTTTTCGCCATGGCATGCAGAGCGAAAAATGACCATTGCAGGCAGGTGCCCCCTCCGAAATCAAGAAGGTGCCCCCCCCCCCCCCCCCCCGAAAAAAATTTCTGGCTACGCCCCTGATGCCAAGGGCAACGTATTTCGTGGAAAACTGCAAGCGCAACTTCGAAGCGGAACAACAGTCACATTGAACACAGGACAACAGCTTTTTTTTTTCAAGACATAAGTAGAAGAATTCAGTATTTTTAGTGCGGTTACTATTGAGTATATTGCCTTTCTATTCAAATGTAAACGAACTTGCCCAGAAACATAGTCATCGGCAGGATTTTCTCTTGGGGGGTGCAAACCAGTGTTGCATCGCGCCTGGGGGAGGGGGACAGCATTGGTGTACCTTGGGATAAGGGCAAGTGCTGGTGAGGCTTGAGGGGGGCAAGTGCCCCTTTTGCACCCCCCCTGCCGACGCCCATGCCCAGAAACGAAGTTTGTTAAACCATATTTTTTCGATTAGCTGTTGCTCTTCTATAAAAGTTTTCTCCTGCTTTTATTACGACGACATGCAATGTACTTTTAAATAATGTTTCAGCGGGAGATTTGAAATTCATAGTATGTATACGAACTTCCTTACGTGTGCCACTTGAAATATATCAATTAAGGCTAACAAAGTACATCAATACGAAAGAAGTTGCAGCTGAATCATCATCAATGCGTCACGCTTAGGGCGACTAAGGGCGAGGAATTGATGGTGAAATTGATTCGTTGCTCAATACGAAGAGGTATTAACTGGTACTGCGAACACTTGTCAAAAGGTGCGGGTTTTCTACGTGCCTTTGTTTTACACACGCATTGACGCACACTTTTAGCCAGCCGTAAGGACAACAGTTGTTACTGCTAGCAGTAATTAAAACGCACCCCTCGTGTACAGATGCTGCATATGTTTAAACAATAAAAGCGCAGTAGTAGTATTAAGAACCGAGCTGACGCGGTTGCTGACGCCCGATCGTACAAAAGGCGCGCGTGCGAGAAAGAAGTGGGAAACAAGGCATGGCCTCCGAGATTGCACGTCGGCGCGATCTAAGAGGCCGTGAATAGACTCTAGCATGGTCGACAGCTGGGTCGTTGGTATGGTTCCATATTATTTAAAGCAGCCCAAAGGACAGGACGAAGTGGACACAACGCTTACTCGCAACTAGAAGGTTTATTAAAAGAAGCATAAAAAGAAAACAAAATGAAGTGACCCAAACGAACTGCGCCATCGCCGCCACGTGCGAATCTTGCCAACATGCGCGAAGGCAAGAAGGAACGACCAAAAAAAAGAAAAAGAAAAACAGCGATCGGTAAACAGTTTTAACGTCTTAACACTAGATAGGCAGCAACAAGGTATAACAAAAAACAAAACACAAAAGCCAAAGAGCATCTGTCATGGCATCTGTCTACCCCGCCTCCAAAAAACTCATTTCGGTTTGCGATAACGCCACTGTAGGAGAGCTGTACTCTACCCATAACAGAAAGGTGTAGCCGAAGGACGGAGGAGAGCGCTGCCAGGCTAAGCCAGGCCAACGCAGTTCAAATCGCGCGCCCGCTGTGCGAGAGCCAATCAGTTCAAACCGGAGAGCGCGCAAGCGCTGCCGGCGCGGTGACGTTTAAGACTTGCCCGGACTCGAACGCTCTCGTTGCGAACAAAGTTTGCTTCGCGTACGTACTTTTGCCGTGTTTATCAACATTACGCGTGGTTATCGTCGTTGAATGGACACGTAGTACTGCTTACATTGCGTGTCGGTGCGTACGGGTGGTTCGGGTTGTTGTTTGACACGGAATCTACGGCGGCGATGCGTCGTCGTGGGCCCAAACAACGGACGTGCAGCCGGCGCAGCTTTGTCAGAACGGGATCACAAGCGCGCCTTTTGACGAGACTCACAGGACTCACACCAGCGGATACCACACACACATCGGTGAGTTCAGGAATGTTGTCAAATCGGGTAACTGAGTTACATTAGTGCGTGACGACTTTTATGCAGGGAAGAGTGCTCGGGCGGCGAGTTACCCCGCTGTGCAAGATAAAGGGCCTGATACGGAAGTATGCATTGCGCTAACATCTTTGCTTTCTGTGCTTGGCCGTGTGTGTTGCCGTATGCGTTGATTGCAGCTGTAAACAAGCCGACGAATGCACTTTCCATTAGCGATTCTGTGCTCTTGTCATGCAAGCCTTGTGTTGCTGAGCCGTTATTCCTTGGTTGTGTACAGTGCGAGATCGTCGCCTGAAGCGGCTTGTACAATGCCTTGTCGCCGTAAAAGTGGGTCTGCTTCTAGACGTACTGGTTCCACATGCACTTAACTTTATAGTTCAATAAGCATGGGTATAATGAACTAACGTGCAAAGGTAGACGGGGACGCAGATAGAATGACACAATGCTGTCATGCATACGCTACGCTGCTCAGAGCATGCCTCAGGTTGCATTGCCGTCTTCCGTGCTGCGTCGCTTTTGCAAATAATTAGCACGATTGTGCATTGGATAATATAATAATCTGGCTGCGCAAGGTCGCTGCTCGTAGCACTTAGATGTGTACAAGAAGTCCACTGGAAGCCGTGCATTTGTGTGAATCGCGCTGTAGATACAAGTAGTAACAGGAAGTACCACACATACAGTGGCGTAGCCAGGGGGTGGCACACCGGGCCCGTGCCCCCATCGAAATTTTTTTTCGCCATGACTTACAGAGCGAAAACTTACCATTTCAAGGAGCCCCCCCCCCTCCCCCCTGAAAAAAAAATTTCTGGCTACGCCCCTGCACACAGACAACTGTAAACTGATTTAATGGGAAGTCGCACAGCGTGCATGTAGCGTGTTTTCTTTTTTGGACATGACAGATTTTTTATAAACGTTGTATGACAGTCGGGCTCCTGTAATTTTCGCACAGGAACTCTTAAGTCGAGGCGAAAATTCTTTGCCGCAAGCAAAGTTACATTGACGCAGCTAATCGTTTCTCCACTTTTTAATTAATGACATGAGAGAAGTGGTTGATGTTAGGCCGATATAGTGCGTGCCAGGTTATGGCATGCCAACCTTTTTTTTTCTTTGAAATCACGAACGTTGCATGTAATCCGAGATGTTCAACTTCGAATTTTATGGGTGATGTCAGAGCTCGGAGCGCCCGGCGTGCCGGCAACGTGGCGCCTCTGAACTACACATGACGAGGACGTGACGACATTTGAAAAAAAAAAACTTGGTATAGTTGCACTCAAGTCAGTAATTAAAAGTAGTTAACAAGTTATTGATGGTTAGTGTCAGTTCAAGTTACGCTTATTAAGCAAGTGCATGCTCTGCTTGTTGCTGTATTTGAAAAAAAGATTGGGCCAGACATTTATCTTGTCATTTCATATTTTCTTTCTGTTCAAACACAATTCTTGTAACAGTGAAGTAGCACTGTTGCAACAGCTTCTTATCCCAAATGGTTTAGGCTGTGCTGGTGCATTGAAACACTACTTGATTGTGTTGTACTGTACAGTTTTTGTTTTCCTTGGTGCTTTGATAAAGAAGGAGGAATTTCAATGGGGCTGTTATTTGCACAATTCAGTACTAAGGTGTAGGATTCCGTGAAACTGGCAACAATGCTGCTTTGTTTATTTAGTTATCAGAGAACGCGGTATGCGATTTGTGCTCTGGCGTGCTTAAAGCACTGAGAAATTCAACAAACAAAAGAAAGGGAATAAATCAAGGGCTTATTTTCTTTTTTAGACACAACCTGATGAAGCCAAGGGAGGCATAGGGGAGATCATTCGTAGTTTTTAAATGTAGTGTTGTAATTATGACATAAATTAAGAGGAATTAATGTGGACAAAAACACAACATACTGCTGCCAGGGCGTGGAACCTACAACAAAATATTGCATCTGATACTCCATCGCTTTAGCTACCACAAAGTCGCTCTCTCATCCACCCAGTGGGCACCTCTGTGTGTGTAATCCCGGCAGTGCCACACCAGCATTCACAACCATGCTGGTATCGCGTAGCGCGGGATCTCCTTGCGAACTGGTAGCTGACCAATACACGCTCAAATGCTACCTGAGGGCATCAAGCTTGCTGGCACGAGGCCCTTGCTATGAAAGAACAAAAGGAGGTTGAATCAAGGGCTCATTAAATTGAACAGAAATTGCACATTTATCATAGATGTATTCATTTATTAGGGGGTGCTGCTGAAGTTTTCTTGTGTTAAATTGACCTATATGGCAAGCTGTATATTTCATCCTTTTTTGTTACACAAGGGCAGGAAAGTTCAACACCTAATGCATTATTACAATTGTTTGCAGTGAGCTATTACTCCTCTAATACTTGTTCTTAATGCATCCTGGGCCCATTTTCGAGGACAATATTGGTATATAAACATATATGCTTATGTCAAGCCATCGTGTTTAATATTTACTACTTGTGTACTGTAAGGCCTCTTTTGTGCGCAAATTTATGGAACTTTTTCTGGTGTATCTGTTATGCATGTTCCCAGCACAGACTTCAAGGGACTGAAGTGGTGGACAACTTGCTGTAAAAGAGGGGAGCATTCTTCCTGCAAGTCTGGACAAGGCCATATTAAATGGTACGCATTTGTTTCCATCACTGCAAATAGGCAGATAAGATTTTTTCAAATGATAAACTTATTCCACCCATATTGTGAGCAACGCCAAGACAGGAAACACGTAATAGCAAGTGCACGTCATATACATGTTCCACATGGCCGTGTAGTACATGTTTGTGATACAATGTACTGGATGCTTTGAGTTGAAAAGATTATAGAAGAGACACCTTGGATCAAGACTAATATTCAGAAATGAAGTGTCAACTACCTGCACTGCGCCATAGCAAGATGTCTGACTGAGCAAATGTCTATGCACGGCAGAATTAAAGGGATTTTCAGAGTTTCATGATGAAATAAAGCCTTGGTAAAAGTTGTAAGGTATGCATGCTTGTGCAGTGGAGTGGTGCCGTCTTCGGCATTGTATTCGCCCTAACCAAGTTGCACAAATGAACTGGCAGCGGACAATGGCATCCAATTATTATTATTTACCTTTATGTGTGAAACAGCACAAAAATTAATGAAGAGCAAGACTGGTGGAGCACGGACAGAGTGCTGACTACCGATTGGAAGTTATTAGTAAAACCCTGCCACATATTCCAGTTTCAAAAAGTAATTTTCACAGAGGAAAGGAAACAAGGGACACATCAAGTGTCTTATCGTTGAGTAATGATACTCTTGCTGCCATGTCTATTGATGACGTGCTGACTATCTTCTCGCCAGACTTGCATACAGTGTGCCTCTAGATCTTCACCATACTTCATTTCTGCATTTATTGTGAATCTGTCTTTATGAAGCAAATCTTTGCATGCACGCTCCTTGCACTGTAGTGCCCAGTAACTTCCATATTCATTTTTACATTGTTCTGCTAATGTTTAGTTTGGTGGTTAATATTGTCCTGCCTGCCATTAAAACCTTCACTGTGATAATACAATATTGTATGCTAGATGAGTTATTCAGTGTCCACTTGTGTGATTGGTGGTGCCCTTATATTTACATTTGATGTTTGGTGCTTGTTTGCCGCTAAGCACCTTGGCCATTTATAAAACACCATCAATCACCTTCGCTGCTTAGTTAATGAAAACATGTATAACATTTTTCAACAAGCTGACTAAATCAAACAGCTCTGAGTTGGAGTTTGGTGCCTGCTATCTTTTGCTTCTTACAAACCGTGACATGTATCTTAGAATACCACTGTGAAGCTGTTCAACTCTTTTGTGATTTCTTAGTTAAAGGAGCATTTGGCTGTTGTAGACTGCTTGTTAGTAAGTGTGGGTTTATAGTTATAAAAAAGATTAATATTCTCGCAAATATATCCCTTAGTGGATATGCCATTTTTAAGACATAACATTCCTTATAGCTGTTGTGTTTATTGTGCAGGCTTTATTGTAACCAGCTTGCACAACTGCACTAAAACCAAAGTAAAATGATGTCCTAAGCTTGAAAACTCACTTTGCTGTCAGCAGTGGTATTACATTTTTTTGTAGAGAAGCTTATGAACAGTAATTATGACATGCAAAATGCACTTACCAGCATTTTAGTGTTTACAATACAAATAAAATGAAGCTACCCTTAATTCTTGTGACGTGGTAGAGTTTCATTTAGGAGCAATAAAAATATGCTGCACAATACGAATTTTCTACTGCTATTCGCATCTCACTTGGATAAAGTGACAAAATTATTTAAAATGCCTTGAAGTCTTTAAGAAGTGGAAATTTTAAGGGTTTGCTTTTGTTTGTTAGACACAACATTAATGAGAACAGAGAATAATGCCAAGGAAAGTATAGGGGATGTTATTAGTAGTAAATGTAATGTTAATGTGAAGAAAGAAAAGTAGACGAAAGGATAACTTGCCGTGGGCAGGGACTGAACCTGCAACCTTTGAATAATGCGTCTGATGCTCTGCCAACTGAGCTACTGTGGCGGCCATCCCCCGTCCACTTTATGGGCTATATATGTGCATTAAACATGGGAGCGTCAGTCAGTGACGCTAGTAGCCATGACGGCGAGTGTGGAACACTTTTTTTCTGCCTGTTCACGTCACATAGCACGTGACTCCAACAAAATGCCTTGTAGTTTTTGTAACTTTTCTAACTAAACATATTGTTACTCAGTAGGCAAAGTTAAATAATAGTTGGGCTAGTTTGCTGAACAGAAAAGGGAAGAGTGAAGGGCAGAGGCAGCTCAGTCTTTTTGGTAGCTCAACTGCCAGAGAGCACTAGGATTCAGCTGACGAAATTTAAACAATGACACGTGCAAGGAAGCCACTGTATGTGCAAGTAAAAGCACCGAGCAATGCATCCTATTGGTGGACTGTTAAAATAAAAAATGTAACCCATGTTTTTAACTGGACATGTGGGCTCTGACTGCTCACTTGACAGATTGGCAAGAAGATTGCTGCAGTTTCATGGCTGGTTGAAAAATGTAATTGTATCATTTGTGAACCCGCAGGGCGAGAAGTAGCATATTTTACTAAGAACCTTACCGACTGACTTCTGTCGTCAGTGAAAGTTTTTGCTGACCTGCTTGCATGTTCATTTCTAGCACACTTGTTGGAGCATTTGTTAGCCCATAGGGGATAACTTGCATTTGTGAATGAATTTCACCAGTTGAAGGCAAGAGCTCTGCCCTGTCTCTTTTGATTTCTGTTATATGTATAGCTGGAAAATATGTTGCAGCTAAAATGGCAAAGTATGGTTCACACCTTTGGCTTTGAAGGTGTTCATAAAGTTCTTGCACAGCGTACTTTTTGTTCTTGCAGTCTTTTGCATTCTTTACTGAGGAATGCACAATGCTGGTGATGCACTGCAGTTATTTTGAAAGCAGTGAGTGCGTGAAGACAAGGAGAGTGAAAAAATGACGCGCAAAGTATGGTTCACACCTTTGGCTTTGAAGGTGTTCATAAAGTTCTTGCACAGCGTACTTTTTGTTCTTGCAGTCTTTTGCATTCTTTACTGAGGAATGCACAATGCTGGTGATGCACTGCAGTTATTTTGAAAGCAGTGAGTGCGTGAAGACAAGGAGAGTGAAAAAATGACGCACAGAACACTACTTCCATCTAATATTTATGACAATACATATGTGCAGTTTCTTCGCTCATGTCGTGGTAACATGCGTGCTCAAGAACACAGCTGTCGCTAAAGATTAAAGGCATCAACTGCGCACAGAAACGGCAACGAATCTTTAGCGAAGAAACAATGCGAGTCTTGTTCTTGAGCATGCGTGGTACCACGAGATGAGCAAAGAAACTGCATATATATGGTGTGCTTGTGTTGCAATACGGTGAAACCCCGGTTTTACGACGTTCTCGGGACCGCGAAAAATCGTCGTAAAATGCGGACGTCGTAAAATCCAAACACGAAAATTTATGCCCACAAAAACACGTTTGGCACGGCGGATTAGCGAGAGACTTCAATGCAAACTACCAACAAGCTCTACAGGGCTCTAAAACCCACAAAAGGCATGTTCACCGATGAGAGAAAAAAAAATGCGGGAGGACGGGGGGGGCATCTTCGCTATGTTTGGCCATCGCGGCTGCCGTGGCTGCGGCCAACACACCTGCAAAGCGATATAAGTAAAACCTCGTTAACCCGGATCTCACGGGACCGGAGAAAATGTCCGAGTTAACCGAATTCCGGATTATCGAATAAACCATGAAAACAAAGGAAAATGTACTCGGCACAGACAAACCTTTATTTCATGAAAAACCGTTATTTTTGTCCGCCTCGTCGTCGGAATTAGAGCTAGAACGATTTTCTTCAACCCCATCAGGTGGTGGTGCGCACGCTCACTGTCGCTGGCAGATGTCGCCGCTTCACTCCGGTGACAGTAGCCATAATTGTGAAGCGCGACGGCGGTGGCAACGCGCACAAGCACAGCCGGAGAACGTGACGTGCACGAGCTCGCACGCTACGCGCGAAGTCACGACACAAAGAAACCAGCCGCGTAAACCGTAAACCGTCCCGTCGTCCGTGCGTGCCGCCATTGCGCTTTTATCTAGGGACCTTACCGCCGGGTGGTGACTAGCGCCACCTAGCCACTTCCCCCCTCCTTTACTATCATCATTATCATTCTGCTGCAGTTTGTTCGGTTTCGGTTTCTCCAAAACTGCGGTTCCGCCGTCGGTTACGGCAAGTAGAGCTTGCGCCTCCAAGCCGCCGAGATCGCGCGATTCTAAGCATGAAGTACCGATTACGCTCTCCGGAGTTGTCCGAGTTAACCGGTGCGCGGCTAAATCCCTCCGAATTAATGAGCATCTGACACCATTGAAGTATACACAGTTTTGCCGGGACCGCGCCGCGAGTCCGAATTAACCGAATTTCCGAGTTAACGAGATCCGGATAAACGAGGTTTTACTGTAGCAGCTGCGCCAAACAACTGCCGCCGAAAAGGCCCGGTCTCCTCCAAGGAGCAAAAGGGGCGCTTGCCCCCTCAAGCGCCTCCCGCGTACGCACGCTCCTGGGTTCCTTTGTACTCCCAGCTGCACCCACGGAGAGTACAAAGGAACGCAAGAGCGTGCGTAGGCGGGAGGCTGGGTGTCCCCGGCACTTAATCCTCCCGACGCCCTTGTGCCACGAAAGCGGGAAAGAATGGGGAAACCACTACCGCGCCCCTTTACGACGCTTTCGCGGCCGCTCGGAGGGTGAGGGGAAGACGAACGAACGGCAGCGGAAAGCCGAAATGAACCGGTTTCCCGAGCGCTTGAAAAGCGAAGTGGTGCCCCTCTTTCTGGTGCGACGAAGGACACCCGCGGACTTCCCTTTTGTTCGCCATTGGGTCCCCCTCGCTTCGCGGCTGAATCGTCGTGAAAAGCGGGTTCGGCGTAAAACGGCGTCGGAAAATCGGGGTTTTTAATGCATTGCGTCCATGGGGCTTTCGCCGGAACGGGACAAATCCGTCGTAAAATGCGGGTCGTCGTAAAACCGGGGACGTAAAACTGGGGTTCCACTGTAAATGTTCTAATAACACTCGTCATTGGGCTAGTTCGTGCATTGCATGAAGGAAATATAATTCACCAAAAAAATTAACGAACATAGGAAACGGCGAAGAAGACAGGAAAACGGCTTGACTACGTTTGGTTGTCTAGCTGCTTTCCTGTATCCTTCACCGTTTCCTGTGTTTGTTCATTTTTTTGGCTGGATATATTTCTTTGTTGCAATCAATATTAGTTGGAAGTAGTGCTCTGTGTGTCATTTTTTTCTCTGTCCTTGTCTTCGTGTGCTCACTGCTTTCAAAATATCACGATACCAACTATCTCGGTCCCAGCCTTTACTGCAGCTACACCCACACAGAACTAATGAAAGAATTTCATTATGACCTGTGCATACTATATTATATTTTTCTTCTGGAAGTTTTAGTTATAAGTGCCCTGTCCTTCTTTCCCAGGCTTCATCTGTCGCAAATCGCGCGGGACGAATGTAAAGAACACCCTGGCACCTCTTCTGTCGAGGGAACCGAAGTCGCCCGAACAGCCGAAGATGGATGGTGCAACTAAAAGTGAATGACTGTGTTTTTATAATGTGCAAGTAAATGAAGGATCACATTATGCTAATTTAACACCAATTGCATTCACTAGTCAAGGGTTGCAATATTGTAATGTTTATGTTTATGCACAGTTACATTAAGTGAGCTCCTGATAAAGCTTAGGCAATCATGTATTTTGGTGGTATTCATAGCGCACACATTCCACATTAAATTGTGATCTGCTCTTTACTGAGTGTACATGCAGGTCCTCTCAACGATTGAAAACCCCTGAAATTGGAGAGTACATTTTCAGGGCCCTTGAGAAACCTGGAATTGGTTTCTTTCCTTGAAAACCTTTGGAATTTCTTGGCATGTGGTATCTAATATTGACTATACTACTTGCTTTCTATGGTCGGTAAACATTCGTCCAGCAAACTGAGGGAACATGTCATGCTCAGTGATGTCTTTGCTACTGTGTTTCCCCTGCTTGCATCATCGGTTGACCTATCGTTCATTTCAATTCCGCACCTGCTGGTCCGCCTTCTCCCCCCCCTTTCTCTCGACTTGGCTTCTTAGGAATCGACTTCACTTCCAGCGCTTGTGCTGATTTCTCCCATTCTATGGCTAGGTCTCGGTCGTGTGATAGATCTTCTAGCTCAACAAACATCCACTGTCCTATGCAGGCAAACTTGAAAAAAAAAGAGCTTATGCTCTGTGCTAGAAAGCAAGTACTTCAGACTAAAGCTGCGGCATTGCTGCACAGGCTTAGTGATTGGCTACCATGTAATGCTTTCTATTCCTCTTTTGTGTATATGAAGACCTTGACTTTATACCTAGAGGGTATTTGCTAGGTTGCTTGCTCTACTGACAGAAGTCCAATTCACATTTGACTCAATCCCTATCAAACTTCAAAAACAGGAGAAGCGTGATGACTGTTCAGTTTATTTCAGTTATTAGTACAGAAAGAGGTACATCATACAGGGTAAATATACAGGAGGAGGTCCGAAAGCACAAGGCTGCAGGGGGGACCTCCTGTTTAAAATTGTATAACAAATTACTTGTATTGTAATTACTTGTAAACATGTATTCAACGAAATTGTGAAAATGGGGGAAAAATTTTGAAGCGGTCATTGCCATTTCATTGTTTGGCCGGTCAGTAATCCGGAAAAGTAGAAGCGTCGTATGTACATCACTTTCATAAAACAACAGTTTCCTAAATACTGAAAAAGTGAAATATGGGAACTGAACAAAATGACTTATCTAATATGAAAGATGTCCTAGTAGCTGCGTAATGCCGTGAAGTTTTGTGCGCGTTAGGAACTGATGTGAACAGGTAGAGCATCGGAAGCATTTCCCAAGGTTGTAGATTTAGTACCTACCAGCGGCAAGTTGGTTTTTCATCCACTTTAATTCATTTCCATTCGTGTCATACTTACTGCTCTACAGTGGAAACCTACAAATAATGTCCACTATACCTTCCTTGGCTTCACTGCCTCTAGGTTTTTATTGGTTGAATCGAAGTTTCGTACTTTGAATGCATAAAGCTGCCCATATTGTTTTGGAAACTTTGTTAGAGCAGAAAATTGGTATTTGGGATGCTTCTTTGTGTCCTCCAAAAATCTTCAATAGGAATCCTTGAAAATTCTTCAATGTGGACTTCAAAACCAGTATGAATCCTGTTCACTCCTGTACATTTCATCCCATAGTGGCGTGCCCCGCCTGCAGCGTTATGCTATTTTTAGTTTGTGGTACGTCTAGTCATCTAAGATTTTATTTTTATTTATTCAAATGGTGCTTTTCTATAGTGTTCAAATTATTTTGTCATATTGGATGCGGTTTGCACATTAGTGAGAAGTATTCTGCTATGTCAAACTGCAAATATTTAAAAATTTGAACAAAAAAAAATTGCTTGCTAAAAAATAAATATTTTACTTAGAAAATTGTGTTTTCTTGTATTTTTTGCCAAGTTTCACCGAAACTCGGCTAGTATACATTAAAACATGCTAGTTGAGTAGAACACAAATTCATGGCGATGTTCATGTGTTGCTGTGCTTTGCCTGTGCATTGGTGTTGTAACCTCGAGTGTAAAGAAAGGTGTCGTTAACTCACAGGTGCTTGCACCTTCCATACACTACCTCAATGGGTAGAGGGGAGGCATGTGCAGTTCTAATTATGATCTGTATGAATATCTGTTTGTAGAGGAGACTGGTGTATAGTATTGGCTTCGATGGACTTTGAAGATATAATACAAAGATTTCAGTGATCTTTTAACATAATCTTTTCTGCACCTTACGCTGTGTGAAAACAAGCAGTGTAACCATTAATTATGTTGAAAGGTTTTATTCCCGCTGGCACGAATCTGAAGCTATGTTGCCTAATTGAAATTATTGTTGCTTTGAAAGATTGGGCAAATGTAAATGTGGGCACTTCTGTACTGGAGGCCCAAGGTTATTGAGTTAGGCTTGCTGTACACTTGTGCTTGCATTTATGTTTGGCCATTCTCCCGAAGCAAGAATAATATCAGTTAGGCTCGTAGTTTCAGCCATGTTTCAATGACCCTTCACTGTTGAAAGTGAAAACACTCTCAACAATACGTCAATTTGGCATTCACCATTTTTTAAACGAAAACTCAATATTGATTTGCTTGATGGCTTTTCAATTGAAAGTCGCGGGCCAATTTTCAATACTGGTCAACAACTGCCTCAACGGTATTTTCATTTATCCGCAATGTATTCGCAATTGTCAGTTCATTTCCTCTCAACGATAAATCAATATTGATTATATTGATTTGCTTTATGGTCTTTCAATTGAAAGTCGCGGGCCAATTTTCAATACTGGTCAACAACTGCCTCCTCAACGGTATTTTCATTGATTCGCAATGTATTCGCAATTGTCAGTTCATTTCCTCTCAACGATAAATCAATATTGATTATATTGATTAGCTTTATGGTCTTTCAATTGAAAGTCGCGGGCCAATTTTCAACGGTCGTCAACAACTTCCTCAACGGTTTTTTATTGATCCGTTATGTTTTTTCAATGTCATCTGTTGACATTGCTCAATAACTTCTCTATGTTTTTTCAATAAGAATTTTTGTAAGGGATGACATGTATAGGGTACTTCACTTCACTTCACTTTAATACCTTAAAGACCCCGGTTAGGGGGTATTACATAAGGGGTGGGTTAACAAATGAAAGTTAGAATGATCTTCATGACGAACAATATGCAGTTACGTTGTCCGCAAAAGTTGATGAACACGTGATGGCTGCAATGTCACGGGGAAGGCCATTCCAGTCCACTGCTGTGCGAAGAAAAAATGAGGCAGCAAAAGTAGTAGTGCGAGCACGTGCGCGTGCAATTGAATAAGGATGAGACGTGCGGTGAGATATGCGCGTTCGTGGGATGATGTAAGGTGTTTGATTAAGGGAGCTGTGAAAGAATTTATGAAGCAAACAGAGACTGGCGATGCGGCGACGCAGAGAAAGATTAGCAAGGTCAATTTCACGTTTTAGGGATGATATGCTTATGTCGTATGAGTATGAAGAATGAATGAACCTAGTGGCACGATTTTGTACAGATTCAAGTTCGTTAGTTAAGTATGCCTGGTGCGGGTTCCAGATGGGCGCTGCATATTCCAGTTGGGATCTGATGAGGGATTTGTACGCGAGAAGTTTTATGTCTAGTGGTACGAGATGCAAATGACGTTTAAGATAGCCAAGGGATCTGTTTGCAGATGATATGATGTTGTTGATGTGAGCGTTCCAGGAAAGGTCAGATGATAAGGTGACGCCTAGGTATTTATATGATTGAACTTGTTCAACAGTGGAATTAGAGATTACGTATGAGGATGATAAAGGGTGGCGCTGGCGATGAAATGAAACGAGTTCGCATTTAGTGGGGTTAAGCTTCATTAGCCAAAGATCGCACCACTCTTGTACAAAATTAAGGTCCTGTTTAAGGGCAGTTTCATCAGCAATGTTAGTGACTGTGCGATAAATGACGCAGTCGTCGGCAAATAAACGAATATGGGAAGATATATGGACGGGAAGGTCGTTAATATATATTAGGAACAAAAGGGGTGCTAGTACAGATCCTTGGGGGGACGCCGGATGTTACTGGGAGGGAGCTAGAATGGTTACTTTTAATTGAAACAAACTGGGAGCAGTTAGTAAGAAATTCTGGGATCCATGCGAGAATGTTGGGGTGCAGGTTCAACTGGGCAAGTTTTAGTAGTAGGCGTTTATGTGGTACTTTATCGAATGCTTTTGCGAAGTCGAGAAAGATTGCGTCGGTCTGAAGGTGATAGTCGAGATTAAAATGTAGGTCATGAACAAAAATAGCAAGTTGGGTTTCACAAGAAAATGATTTACGAAATCCATGTTGGGAGGGATGAAAAAAATTGTTCGTGTCAAGGAAGTGCATTATGTGGGAGTATATGACATGTTCCATGATTTTGCATGGGACGCTTGTTAGGGAAATGGGTCGGTAATTTAGGGGAGATTGTTACCTGATTTGTGGACTGGAATGACCTTTCCCTCCTTCCAGTCGTCTGGTAAAATTCCTGTTTCGAGTGACAGTGAGAACAGCATAGAAAAATACACTGCAATGGTTTCTTTAGTATTTTTTAACAGTTTTGAGTTAATGTCGTCTATACCCGCAGAAGATGAAAGTTTTATTTTATCAATGAGTGATGAAATGCCAGCGATAGAAAATGTAACAGGGGTCATCATGGCAAATGTCGTAGCAGGTAGTGTAGGAAGAGGTACGTCGGCTTCTTTGGTGAACACGGATGAGAATGCGATGTTAAAGGTATCGGCACAATCAGCGTCGCTTACAACTTCATCTTTATCGTTTGTGAGCGTGATGTCTTGTGTTAGTTGTGGGTTTATGACTTCCCAGAATTTTCTAGGGTTAGTTTTTAGAATTTTAGATAAGTCACTATGATAGAATGTCACTTTCGCTTTGCTAATTGCTGAGTAATAAGCGTCTTCCGCAGCATAGTACTTCTCCCATGCGCACGCACTTCCATTCCATTTCGCAGTACGAAAGAGGCGCTTTTTTTTAAATGCGAAGCATTTCTTAGCGAACTTCGGCGACTTTGAGCGTATCTATCTATCTATCTATCTATCTAGCCGCCTACGACTTTGTGCTCTCCTGGCCGTATCGTTAATGGGATTTATACCAAATTTGGTATGGCATAACATGACTGTATGACGAACATAAATGGCTGGTCATATCATGAAAATCATGAATAACTTTTCATGAAAAGTATGATTTACATGCCACGCTCATGGCGCGCTCGCGGCCGTTTCGTTAGCTTGATATACACCAAAGTTGGGATTGAGTGACGTGACTGTATGACGAACATAAATGACAGGTGGTAATATGCAAATAATGACGTGCATGTCATGTACAACATGATTTACATGCCACGCTCATGGCGCGCTGACGGCCGTTTCGCTAGCTTGATATACACCAAATTTGGTATTGCGTGACGTGACTGTATGACGAACATAAATGCCAAGTGGTAATATGGAGATCATGACATGTCATGTGCAACATGACTTGCATGCCACGCTCATGACACTCTCGTGGCCGTTTCGCTAGCTTGATATACACCAAGTTTGGTATTGAGGTACGTGACTGTATGACTAGCATAAATGACAGGTGATAATATGAAAATCATGACCTGCATGTCATATACAACATGATTTACATGCCACGCTCATGGCGCGCTGACAGCCGTTTCGCTAGCTTGATATACACCAAAATAGGTATTGACTGACGTGACTGTATGACGAACATAATTGCCAAGTGGTAATACGGAAATCGTGACATATCATGTGCAACATGACTTGCATGGCACGCTCATGACACTCTCGTGACCGTTTCGCTAGCTTGATATGCAACAAACTTCGTATTTAGGGACGTGACTGTATGACGGGCATAAATGACGTTTTAATATGGAAACCATGACATGTCATGCGCAACATGACTTGCATGCCACGCTCATGACACTCTTGTGGCCGTTTCGCCAGCTTGATATACACCAAATTTTAAGGTGAAAGCCTTTAATGTCTCATGCTCGCGTCCGCCCGTCCGTCCATCCGTCCCTCCAGCCGTGCCCTGGCACAGTGCCAGGTGGGCGCCGGGGCGCGCAAACGGACGCCGGTCGCGTTGGACTCTACAGCGCTCGCGCTTTGCTTGTGTAACGTCGCATTGCCCAGCGTCTCTAATCATGCAAGGAGGGAGACGCGCGCATCACGTTTCATTCTGACCGACCCCGTCTCAGTGGGCACAGGCGTTCGAGGAACACACTTTGGGATTGACAAATTGTCCGTCAATTTAAACGCTGGAACGCGGATGGCGTCTGCACGATGCGCAGAGCGCGAGAATACGAACGCATGCGAAATGGAGGCAGATTGGTCTCGCGTCTCGCTGTGATTTGAGGTAAAAAATTAAGCGAACATAAGTGTCAGGTGGTAACATGCATAGGCGTGCGCAGGGTTCCCCTTCAGGGGGGGGCAGGGGGGGGCGAAGGTTAATCGCAGCGCCCCCCCTCCCTATTAAGTCAATGTATAGGGCAGACATTGCGCCCCCCCCTCTCTTAGGTTACTAGGGGGGCGGCCGCCCCCCTCTGCCCCCCCCCTCGTGCGCACGCCTATGGTAACATGTAAATCTTGGCATGCATGTCATCTACAATGCCACTTACATGCCACGCTCGTGGTGCGCTTGCGTCCAATTCGCAAGATTGATATACACCAAAATTTGTATTTCGCGACGTGACTGTTTGACGAACACAAATGACAGGTCCTATCATGTAAATAATGACCTGCATATTATGTACAGCATGATTTGCTCCTTGCTGGCTGCTTCGCATCACATCGATTCCCACGGTGCGTGGGATCTGCCGGTTTTTTATTTTCAAGTGTTTTCAAGCTTCTGGAAAACCATGGTTTATTTTTATTGGCAAGAAAACTCACCGTGGGGTAGAATTTATGAGTCAGATCGGCTAGCTTGTGCTTAAGCGTTAGCCAGTTATCATTGAGAGAACGGGAACAGAGATTGGATTGGAAATGCGGCAGGAAATCTCGTAATTCATTATTAATTTTTTCATAGTTACCCTTATCGTACAAATGTATTGTTTTGCGGAAGATGGGGCGAGTTTTTGGAACGAAGTTAAATGTGGTATGAATGACTTTGTGATCGCTGATTTCACGTAAGTATGCGAAGGATTTTAAGCTTCCGGGGCTGTTTGTTAGTACCAGGTCTAAAATGCTTGAAGATTCACTAGTGACGCGCGTTGGTTCGGTTACCTGTTGGATAAGATTAAAGTTGAGGCAAACATTGACAAATTCCCTTGCTTCGCTATTTCCTAAAGTTGTTGGAGCCTGATCCCAGGCAGCACACAACGTCGGGCCGATATTGGTTTTAAGGCGGCTGTGGGCGGCCCAACCACGGTCCGTCGTTGCCGGCATGGAGCCAATATGGGCGGAGCCATTGACTTTCGCCGGCAACATTGGGCCGATTTTGCCGTCATTCAGCCGATGTTGGGCTTTCACCGGCAACATTGGGCCGAGTTTGCCGGCCTCCCGCCGTACTTCCGCCGATATCGGCTTAGCCGATGGCTTTCACCGGCAACATTGGGCCGAGTTTGCCGGCGTCCCGCCGTACTTCCACCGATATCGGCTTAGCCGATGGCTTTCACCGGCAACATTGGGCCGAGTTTGCCGGCGTCCCGCCGTACTTCCACCGATATCGGCTTAGCCGATGGCTTTCACCGGCAACATTGGGCCGAGCTTACCGTCATTCTGCCGTGTATCAGATGCTTCAACTGATATCGGCAGCTGAAGGCTTTCACAGGCAGAATTGGGCCTTTTTTCCCGTGTTGTTGCCGCTCTTAAAGGGACCGACAACTGGCCAGAACGTGTGATTAGATCCTAGTAGAAATGACAAGACCATGAAATATAGTGACGGATTCCAGCATTGTTTTTGCGTTGTTACTAGGATTTATACTTTTAAATCGTGCTTAAAAGTGATAAAAACCGTCATGTCGCGCAGCCTAGCGGAAGAGCCTTGAAGCTGGATTATGGAATATGGAGTCGATCACTTTACTGTACGTAGCCGCGTAGCCTGATGCTGTCATGGGCGCCAGTCCTCAAAATTAAAATATGTATATTATTATCCAGCCCCGCTCAATTCTGTGCTGCTTACGACGTAAAAGGAGTTGCACGGTGAGAAGCGGCGCTGCTGTCGCCGCCGCCAGTGCACCAAGTCGAGCCGCAGCGCATGCGCGCGGAGCGCACGCATGCGCAGTAAACCAGCGCGCTCGAACACGAACGGCTCTCGGGCTCACTGTTTGCAGCATGTGAGTATACGACTGCATATTCGCTGCAGATAGAAAAATTTTGATTACAAATGTTTCGCGGCGTTTTCCAGTTTACCATTCCGTGATTAGACTCACTGACCGGTAAGCTTTCCGTTGCGCTGAAAAAAGTAGGCACCATAAAAATTGGTTGTCGGTCCCTTTAAAGTCATGTTGGCTGAGTCAATTGTTGGTTAGCTTTCATCGACGAAGCTGGAATACCTTCTTGTCTTCCTTCAGACAGTTATATATTGCCCTGTTGAGAACGTCCTCCTGCGTCGCGGCGCTAAGTCGTCGTCACTGACACAGGTACGGATTTTACGGCGGAAATAACGCAAACCATCTTGACATACAAGTCACCGACGGACAACCGCAACTATATCATCCGCAGACGAATGGCCTCACCGAGCGGCTAAATAAAACCGTCGCTGATATGTTGGCAATCTACTGCACGTCGACGTCGAACACAAGCTTGTAATGCCATAGAACATTAAGCGCTTGAATATTACTCGCCTAAGCTGCAGAAAGCTGCTACATGGATTGGTGTACTAGCAAAATTAAGAAAGTGCATGCATGCATTGTATCGTGCTAATGCCGCATGTACTATTCGGGGCGTGAAGTAACGCCGAGTAAATAGCTTGCATCCTCTTGTTAGTTTCTGCAAGGACATTAACTAACAGTGTGGCTTTTCTACCCAAAAAGCGGCCTTCAGACTGACTCACATTAGATGGCCATTTCGTTGACGAGCTGTTCAACGCTACAAAAAACTGAACTTACATTCAAAGTCCAACTCTTTCATAAATGTTTTTGCCATTGGTCGGTAGACCTTACTGATATATCCAGCATCAGGATTCGCCCAATCATTCCAGCAGGAATACATTTAGCGGAAGAAGTTTTATGTGAATACTAAATATGTGCATAAACCGGGCCTTACATCATATTTCTAGCGCTGTATCGTTTACATCCTTTCAGCCGCTGACCGCATGGTGTGAGTGCTTATAAACTGCACGAATAGTTTCTTGTCTGTGGGTGTGCACGTATTTACACACGCGCATGTTGTGGTCAAGCGTAACAAACGCATTTGCTTCAGTGATGTCACATAATTTTGCCTTGTGAAAGTAGTAAAAGCTCAACAAGGAGTGTTGCTGAGCTCGTTGTTCATTACTTGAGAAAAATAGGTATGGCGCAAGAAAGACCGGGAAGAAGTGTAGACACGTTTTTTCGGTAAAAACCTTCCAAATCAACTAGCCCACCATGACAAACAATCGTTAACGAACATAAAACACGTGTTTGACACGTGTTTGCCAGTTCGTGTTTTCACTTCATCGCCGTCTTTTTGTCCCATACCTATCATTTTGAAGTAAAAATCTCGTTCAACGATTGCTTCCCACGTGCGTTTAGAAACAGTCGCATTTAATGTTACTATTGCAAAAGAAGAAGAAACGCCGGCCACAATAAAACAATTTAAAACAAAACGAGACGTTTCGGCTCCCACACGGGAGCCTTGTTCACAGTGAAGTTCAAAAAAAAAAAAAAAATAGATGCTCCTAAGAAGGGAGAGATTATCTTTTTTTTGAACTTCACTGTGAACAAGGCTCCCGTGTGGGAGCTGAAACGTCTCGTTTAATTTGTTTTAAATTGATTTTATTGTGGTCGGCGTTTCTTCTTCTTTTGCAATGCCTCCTCCCGACCAAACGGGATTCCGTCAAACTCTGTATTTCATTAATGTTACTGTTATTGCACGGGAAATACGATAAAAAATGCGGTTACAACATGGTGTACGGAAAGTTTTCACGTAGCGACACTTGGAACAAGCGATGCATTGAAAAATCCACGTAGCCCACAGACGACATACTGTGGAGGGGGGAGAGGACACGGGGGGGGGGGGGGGCGCACACTACTGTCGGAGGCTGAGCCGTGCTCCTAAGAAGGGAGAGTCAGCATTTTTTCGTCTTCTTCCAGCTCTACCCCTCTTCCCCCCCCCTCCCCCCCCCGCCTTTACTCCTGTCGTTCGGCGCGTCATTGTCGCATAGGCGCTGCGCCGTGCTCCCGACCGGGCTGCAGAAATTAGGCGCCTCTTCCTTCTTCGAACCACAACCACCACCACCATTGTCGCGAAACTTGCTTGACCAGGCAGGGAAGGGTAGCCAGCTCGATGGAAGGATAAGTTGTAGCGAGAGCAGGCTTTTTCGTCCCGGCCAGCAGGAATTCTTCAAGAAGTGTCGGTGTGTGGACATGTGCGGAGGAAAGTCAAAAACGTGTGCGAGACGGATACGCGGCAAGATTCCAGCGCTGTTTTCGGCAAAGATCCCCCGCAGCTAGCAGCCAGTGGCTACGTGCTTCCACATCGGACTCGCTCGCTTCATTTAAGGACACGTCTTGACTGCTCTTACGTCTGTCCAGACAGATTTTTTCTCTTTATCGTGCGTTCGCTATTGACCATGCCTTTTATTCGCTCGTGTTCTTACCGATCCAAGAGCCATGCGTGAAAGGTATTCATGCATGCTTCTTTTCCGTTACATTCTTACCTTGAGATAAGGAATGCGTGCGTGCGTGTCTACCTTGTTTAGATGTACAGTATGTGGAACCTTGCGGCACCACTCGCAACGTTTTTCAGGTCGCGTGCTGTAGTTTATTCATGTTTCTGTCCCATAAGTTATGACTGAAAGAATTGTGATTTTCGCTTAAAGGATAGGGGTAATTTAATTTCCAGTCATGTGTTACGATGGACTAACGTTTGCGAGCCAACCCAACCTTACTTTTCGGTGAATTTGATAAACATCGGGGGGGGGGGGGGGTCTCCTCTGTTAGTAACTAGCCTTATACATGCACTTCTAGTTTGTTTTGCCACCCGTAATCTCCCTTTCTCGCCGGGCCGCCTAACATGATGTTTGTTTTCTTCGGGTACATCTTTAATCCGGCTTCTTTCATTTACATCACCAGTATTTTTTTGTCTCGGGATTCGTCACCGTCATAGCCGCAAAGCGCGATATCGTCCACAAAACACAAGTAGCTATGATATTCTTCGTTAATTCTTAATCATATTTTTTCCCGTTCTATGTTTTTAAATATTTATTCTGAATGTGCCTTGAATAACATAACTCTTCGCCTGACCCCATTCTCGATCATATTTTCGTGTTTTTCATGAGGAATACGGTGGCTGTGGGATCGTTTTAAATGTTGGATACGGTATCTATAGATGTTTAGGTGTTCCTTTATGGCATCATTATTCCAGAACTGCTGGCGTGTGTTCATATGTGTGAATAAATGTTTGTTTATCACTTTGCAAATGTGTTGCTCCTTCATTACCTTGACGCATGCGTAATTGATGCAGCATGACTTTCATCCTTTTAGGTGTGTTGGAGACAATATTGACTTTTCATCTCAGCCTTGCACGGTTCCATAGAATTCTGGGTCTCAATGCTATGCTAAGACCCCAAATGGGTCGTTCTCCTTACGAAGTATTTACCGAATACGGCGCCAACGGTAGTCGATGAATGCCGTTGTGCTGCGAATAGTTTTTTTTTTTTGCACTGCTGACTTACAGTACAGTAATCACAGGAATACCGAACTATGCATGGTCGCCACGCAGCCGTTTCACTTCATAACACGCGTATCAGCCTTTTTAATCAAGCTACTGTAGGCATCGAGCAACCACCGCCGGTGTCCCCATCTAAACTGGCTACGTGCAGACTACAACGGCATAGTATATTACCTTACTCACCGCACGGTAAATTACCATAATAACGAGTGCTAACCGTCGCACCGGCGGCTTCCCAAAGTCGGCGAGGCCGACACCACGCCAGCATCGGCCAGCTTACATAGGCCCAATGACGGCTTGCCATCATCTGCTGAATAACGGCAGGCCGGTCTCGGCCCAACGCCAGCTAGCCCTCATCGGCCCAACGCCGGCTAGCCCTCATCGGCCCCCACGCCGGCTAGCCCTCATCGGCCCAACGCCGGCTAGCCCTCATTGGCCCAACGCCGGCTAGCCCTCATTGGCCCAACGCCGGCTAGCCCTCATTGGCCCAACGCCGGCTAGCCCTCATTGGCCCAACACCGGCTAGCCCTCATCGGCCCAACGCCGGCTAGCCGACATCGGACCGATGTGGGTGAAAGTAGCGCGAGCGTGATTTGCCGACATGGGGCCAATATTGCCGCCGACGTTAGCCGACATTGGGCCGAGATCGGTCCAATGCCGGCGTGCTGCCTGGGATTGAGCCAGTTAATGTTGGGAAAGTTGAAATCCCCATAGAGGAGAATATGTGCGTTGGGGTGTTTATTGGTAAGCTGAGATATGATTTCATTAAGTTCGCGGGCGAAATCTGGATCAGTTCGCGGGGGCCTGTAGCATACGCCAAGTATTATTGCTTCGGGAGGGGCACGGCACATTACCCATATTGATTCCAGTTGGGAAGATGCGCAGATTAAAGAGCATGACAGTTCTTTTTTAGTGGCGATGAGTACGCCTCCTCCACGTGCGTTTTTGCGGTCATGATGAAAAATGTTAAAGTCCGGCAAGTCAGCCAGTGCCTCTGTATCAGAAATGTTGTCAGTGAGCCATGTTTCTGTTAGTATCAGAACACTACTGCCGGATGATTGTATTAGATTAGACAAGAGCACGCGTTTGGGAAGAAAACTACGTATGTTAGTATAAAGTACGGAAAATGAAAGGTTCGCTCTTGCGCTTGTGCGGGGCTGATGGCGTGCTTGCTGACGGCGACATGATCCCTACGATACGGCTTTGACAATTCCTGCCGCACTGTCGAATATGGATCGTTGGGCTCCCATATCCAAAGTCTTGAAGCGTAATGAAAATGGTACTGATTTGCTCCTAGCAAAGGCAACAAGGTTCTTTCGTGCAGTTCGAACAGGACGCGTGAAATCTTCGCCAATGCTAAAATTTGTGCCTTTTAGTTTAGGGCCATTCGAAAGGATAGATTCTTTAGTTTTGAAGGATGAAAGCTTTATTATAATGGGTCGTTTACGGTCAGTGCTGTAGCGCCCTAGTCGATGCGCGCGCTCTGTGTCTTTAGGCTCGACTGTAAGACCGAATCTTTCAAAACAGTGCTTAATGATTATTTGTTCTGATTGAGCGTATGTTTCCTTCGCGTTAGCGTCAGGAAAACCGTAGAATATTAAGTTGTTGCGCCGGGAACGGTTTTCGAGGTCGTCAAGGCGCTCTTCAAAGTCGCACATACGATGGGTTAATTGACCGGTCTTAGAGTTAAGGGTGTCTACTTCTGTTCGGAGAGCTAGAAGATTTTGGCAATGGTTTTCTAAGTCTGTGAGGCGGGTGCTTAGATTAGCAATTGTGCTGTTGGTGCTCGTTAGCTGAGTTTTCAGGCTTTGGATCTCAGAAATTAGCGTGGCCTGGCCTGCAGATAACTTTCTCAGTTCGTCGAGGACGACTTTGTCAGGACCGAGGGTTTTACTCCACATCCCCCGATAGTAGTAGCAAGGCGCGTATGACATCAACGCATTCAGAAATAAGTGAAAGGCAGCACGGTGGGCTTGGCAGCTGCACCAAAAAGTAATCGCTAGATTTTTTTAGCACATGCTTGATACGGATACCAACCTGCATGATCAGGATGAACGGGTTAGCGGTCTGCGTAGTGGCACAGCCGCGAAGCCCACAGTGCGCGGCGGACAGTGGTTGCTGCTTTATAGGCTGCGCATCAGATGTTGTCGACGGCGATAGGGCAGCTGGGTTGGTTTCAACGATCCACAGCGGGGGTAGAGGCGCTGCCGAACGTCCTGAAGCATGGGCGACAGGGAGAAGGCAAACGCAAGGTTCGCTTCCGTTGGCAGCAGGCACAAAATCTCCAGAGCTGAGCGAGGTTGTCAGAAGCACAGGCGCGAGCAGCTCGGCGATGATGCGGACAAAAACCTGCATGATCAGGATGAACGGGTTAGCGGTCTGCGTAGTGGCACAGCCGCGAAGCCCACAGTGCGCGGCGGACAGTGGTTGCTGCTTTATAGGCTGCGCATCAGATGTTGTCGACGGCGACAGGGCAGCTGGGTTGGTTTCAATGATCGACAGCGGGGGTAGAGGCGCTGCCGAACGTCCTGAAGCATGGGCGACAGGGAGAAGGCAAACGCAAGGTTCGCTTCCGTTGGCAGCAGGCACAAAATTTCCAGAGCTGAGCGAGGCTGTCAGAAGCACAGGCGCGAGCAGCTCGGCGATGATGGTCGAAACAATCTGGGGCACTCGTGCCGCTGTGCGGTACAACGAATTACTTCCATGCAGCATGCTTGCCTTGACATCCGGCAGTAGCCGTAAGTTCTATTCTTTGCTTCAATCTGGGTATTGAGTCCATCGTAACGCCGTTCACGCTGGAACAACATTTTCTTTCATAGGGACTCCTTCACACGGTCGCTTTTATTTTTTCAACGTCTGCTGATCATTCGCACGCACTATGGGCCACAGTCTGCGAGTATTTGCCACACGTGACTGGCGGTAAAGATTTCATGAGACATGCAAAAGAAAGTCACGGTATTTATGTCATAACCTGCGAAGCATGTTCTTGATATATTGACGCCCTTCCTATGCCAAATTTGTGTGTGCGAAGTAGAGACGCCCACGACATTCGCAAGGCGTAGCGGCTAGATAGAGAGCAATGGCGTAGCCAGAATTATTTTCTGGGGTGTGTGTGCTCGTGTGTAGGTAATAATATTACCCAGTCCTGTGCTTGCTGATGTTACGTTATACCTGCAAACATATTAATCTATCTGTCCACATTACTTTCTGCCTCACTCTCCCGCGTTTGCCTTCACTTGTAACCTAGTCAGAGGATGAACCGATGGCGTATAGGTAGACTACCAGCTTTGCATGCAAGCGGTCCGTTGTTCCGATTCCTGGGCCGCCCATTTCCCGGCCGGATTTAAGAAAAAAAAGAATATAACGCATGCGGTGCCATCATTGAAATCAGACACATTCTGGCGGGCTGTCCCGCGACTCTTGCCGACCCCCCCCCAAAAATTTCCCCATCTCCCGCTAAAGGGAACCATGTGTGGATGCGAAGAAGCGGGGGAGATGGCTGGCTTGAGCAGGAGAAACGTCGCCGCTCCCGTTTCGCGGCAGCGGCCCGCGCGCTCACCGCGGCGCTGCACAGGAGAGAGAATGAGGAGCGCTCGCTCCGTCATTTTCATACCACGGAATTACCGTGGCGCTCCCAGCGGAGTGCAGCTGTTGCACCACCTGTCGTGCGCTCCGCTCCGTAGAGGAGAGGATTCCTAGAGGAGAGAACGGGGGGGGGGAACCGTATGAGAGGCGGAGTCGGGACGCGCATGCGCTGTGGGGGTGTGGGACGTGGGAACCGCTCAGTGGAGTAGAGGATCCGTAGAGGAGAGAGAGGGGTTGAGCGTTGGAGAGGAGAGAGAGGAGGAGAGGACGCGCATGCGCCGTGGGGATGTGGGACGCAGGCGCCGCTCCTTAGAGTAGATAATTCCTAGAGGAGAGAAAACGGGGGGTGACCGTAGGAGAGGAGAGAGATGGGGGACGGGACGCGCATGCGCTGTAGGGGGGTGTGGGCCGCGGGCGCCGCTCCGTAGAGTAGAGGATTCCTAGAGGAGGGAAAGGGGGTGAGCGTCGGAGAGGAGAGAGGGGACGCGCATGCGCTGTAGGCGCGTAGGACGCGGGCGCCGCTCCGTAGAGTAGATGATTCCTAGAGGAAAGAAAGGGGTGAGCGTAGGAGAGGAGGGATAGGGGGTAGGGGACGCGCATGCGCTGTGGTGGTATGGGACGCAGGGATGGACTAAGCCCCAGCAACATGCAAGCAAGATGAAGGAATGGAGTCACCTGGGCGACAGACACCACCTGCCTAGCCATTGCTAAGCAGCCCCTCTGTGCTCTCGGCCATGACTCTGGTGACTGTGGTAGTGGTTGACGGCCTTAATGTACTACAGTGTTCTGGTTCGCATAGTGGGTGCTTCCCTACTTCATGAAAGTGGCCGGACGCGGGACGCCGGACGCGGGAGGGACGGACATAGCCCCGAGCATAAGATGCTTCGCATCTAAAAAATCCGAGTGGTGGTGGAGTTGTATGAAGAGCCCTCGGGTGCGGCCTCACGGGCGACCACAGCCGGTATTGCACACCCTCACCAGTGCAGGATTGGCCACCCTGGTGCAGTATTTGTCCACTACCTCCCACATGAGCAGACCAATGAGCCCTCGGCCCCCAGTCCCCAGCGGCGGCGAAGCAACCGACCAAGGCGGTGGTCAGACCTACGACGCTGTTCAGGGTGCTCAGAATCTCTCGGTCCGGACAGCCCGCCATTTCAATCTTAAGTTGTCAGCGCTTAACGCTAGAACGTTATCTAGTGAGAAATGTCTAGCTGTGCTGTTGAGAAGCCAGAGGGTGTTGAATGGGATGTAAAAGGGTTCAGTGAAGTAAGATCCAGATTAAACTTATACACAGCTAAAAAACGGGCAGGTTCACACTATCTTGGCTTAGTTGACAGAAGAGAACTGCGGGTGGGGTTCCTATCCATGAAGTTATATATAGGTGGCAACGTAGGGGAATACTATACCATTAGTGAAAGGGTGGCAAGTATTGTAATGAAACTTACTGAGAGGTACAAGTTTAAGCTTATACAGGACGACGCGTCTACATCCAGCCATGATTACCATTTAATGGAACACATCTACGAAGACGTAGATTCAGCAATGAGTCAGGTGAAGGCCCAGGATACTGTATTGATGGGTAACTGTTATGCCAAGGTAGGATAGAAACAGAGGGGAGTTACGAGGGGAAATTCCGGAGGGGAGTCACTAGTACAGTTCGCAGAACGCAATAACTTATGCATCTTGAATACCTTCTACCGAAAACGGGCGAACCGTAAGTGGACTTGGAGAAGCCCTAATGGTAAAACTAAGAATGAAATAGACTTCATACTGTGTGCAAAACCTGGCATCTTACAGGATGTGAAGTGGTTGGCAAGATTCGACGCAGTCACCGTAGAATGGTAAGGTCTCCAATCCGCCTAGACTTCAGGGAGGAACGGCAGAAACTGATACCGGAGAAGCCAGTTAATGAGCTAGCGCTGATAAGGAAAGTACAGGAATTCGTGGTCTCGCTTCGAAATATATACTCGGCACTAACCGCGATAACCGAACTTAGCGTTGACGCAAAGAAAGATCATTTCACTAGTATCATTGAGGAGTGTGAAATACATCGGCAGCGGCGATCACCCGGAGCAGACCGTGCTGACGACTTCCATTTGTACACGCGGTCCCCAGCAGCTGAACCGAGCCACGGAGACAGGAGGATTTCCTACCCGCCATAACCCTGGTCTGTCACGGCGTACGGTGACCCCTCTGCCGAACACTTCTGCACTGCCCGGTGGCGCGTCTTTTTTCAAGCCACTGCCACGAGCAACACTGCGCAGCCATTTGACGCAACTGGTACCACCCGGCGAAAACGACCCCCGTGCCCCTGCATTTCACATCGGCAGCGGCGATCATCCGGAGCAGACCGTGCTGAGCACTTCTTTTTGTACACGCAGGTTGGTGCATTGTACCTACCCCTTTAGTAGCGATTGAACACTTGCTGCTGCCGAATCAGTGTGTTTATGCATTTTTTTCTTGCCTGTCTTGTATTCTGCTTTCGTTATCTCTTTGAGTGCATTATGGCCAGCTCTAGAGAATTGTGTGCGTCGTGTGGAAAACCCCTTCCCACCCTCAGTCACTTTTTAGCATGTTGCGAATGCAAAGAGTCCTATCACTTAGGTAAGTGCTCAGGACTTACTGAAGCACAAGCTAAGAACAAATCTGAAACTTTCTTTGGCTCATGGAAATGCTCAAGTTGCTATTCGCAGCGCCTGAGGGGGGCAGGGAAGTGGTAATGAAAGGAGTGACCAGGATGTATGTGCTCTACTAAATACAATTCTTGAGCGACTCGGAAAGCTTGAGAACCTTCCGGAGCAAGTTGGCAGCATTGATAAAGCTATCTCTCACCTATCTGACAAGTATGATGAGATTCTAAAGACTATGAATCAGCAAGACGCAGAAATAAAACACCTATGTAAGCGTGTGGGCGTGCTGGAAGTCCAGGACAACACTGCGCAGATTCAAGCGCTCAAGTTTGCTGTGCATAATCTTGAATGGAGAAGCCGTAGACAGAACCTAATTTTTCATGGAATAGCTCGGTCAGACAAGGAAGATTTACTTTCTAAGATTAACGCTGTTGGACAGTCCTTCAGTCTTCCTCTCCTTGAAAAAAACGACGTAGAAGCCGTGCACAGGTTTCCGTCAAAGACTGGGAATGTTCCAGGAGTTATTGTTCGCTTTGTGAAACTAGAAACAAAAAATGAATGGCTGCAGGGGAATAAGAGGTTGAGAGAAGAACGGTCTAAAGTGTCAATCACCGAGAACATGACAGAACACAACAGGATTTTGTTGCAGACTGCGAAGCAATGGGCAGATCGCAATGACTTTAAATATGCATGGCACCGCGATGGCAAAATTCATGTGCGGAAAGCTGACGGGGAACGGGCTCATGTAATCCAACATGCAGAGGATTTGACGCGACTAGCCATGTGATGCTGTATTTGCATTTGAACACGTCATAATTCACGATGGATTCTCTGTATGATTCCCCTAATAACCTTGGCAAACTGGTCACTAAATCTACTTTATCGCTGCTACATTTTAACATTCAATCAATCCGTGGTAAAGAAGATGTTGTGGAAACGTTTCTTCGTGAATTCAGTTTCGAATTTAATGCAGTAATGTTGACCGAAACTTGGATGCCTGAGAATGATTCTTTCGCTCTCGAAAACTATCATTCTTTTTATTTGCATCGGGTTGGTAAACGTGGAGGAGGTTTATGTTTGCTGTTGCTAAAACACATGCGGTCGGAGAGAATTGAGCAATTCTGCACTGTTACACCTGATTATGAAGTTCTATCTGTGCGTTCAGGAAAAATAATTTTCGTTGTTTATATCGCCCCCCGTGTGGTCGCATTGATAATTTCTTTTCTTATATTGAAAGTGTTTTTGAATTTTCACGTCAGTGCCAATATACTATTTTCCTTGGTGGTGACCTGAATATTAATATTATCGAGGATTCTCCAGGACACACACAGTTGTTGCTTCTGCTTGAGTCTTCTTTGCTTCGAAATGTTATCACTTGTATCGACCCGTGTTACCTCGTCATCTGCAACTGCACTTGACTTGCTAATCACTAATGAATCTGTTGAATGTGTTTCTGCAGGGGTTATTAACAGAGCATTGAGTGATCACCTCCCTGTTTTCTTGCTATGCAACGTCTCTTTTGTCTCCAGCAAAATTACGCGTGAACATGCTATTTCGGACACAGAGTATTAACGCAAGCTCATTAGAAGAATTTCGTTGCATGATATTAAATTTTGATTGGACGCCACTGTACAGTCTGGTGACTGCAGACGAGGCGTTTAATTTTTTCCTAAAACACTTCACAGTGTTCTACAGCAAGGCATTCCCATATAGGGTTACCAAAAAAACCAAAGAAGGCCCGTAAGCAATGGATGACGTCTCGCATCCTTAAAATGATTTCTAAAAAAAAAACAAGTTATTTCAGAAGTTTTTACAGAGTCGCGAACACCCTGATTTTGTAGCGTTTAAAAAATTTCGCAATAAATTGAATGTCTGGATAAGAAAATCTAAAAACGAATATCACATTCGCTTATTTGCAGGCATTAGTGATCAAAAGCTTTCGGGAATAGATTAAACATGTTGCTAAAATCTGAACGATCGTGCTCACCTGTTTCGCTTACAATTGATGGTGTCAGCTATGTTGGGAAAGACCTAACTGACAAGTTCAATGACTACTTTACATCACTTGTTCAAAGTGAGCATGACCCTAGCCCTCTTGATTACGTGAAAAATCGAGCGCACGATACCATGGCACTTATCGAGTGCGATTGCGATGAAGTATCAGCTGCTTTTAGACGCATGAAAATCAGCAAATGCGCGGACGCTTTCGGTCTGACAATGAGACCTGTATTACATGTCCTTGATGTCATTTGTCCGCTCCTAACGCATATTTATAATTTGTCCCTCCGCACCGGTACTTTTCCATCCGAAATGAAAAAGGCGAAAGTGACTATTCTCCATAAAGGAGGTGCCAAAGACGCCCTCGGTAATTATAGGCCCATATCCATTTTACCAATTTTTTCTAAGGGATTAGAGCGAGTTATTTATGTGCGTATTTCAAAATTTTTCGAAAAATATGGGCTAATAACCAGTACACAATTTGGTTTCAGGGAAAGATCATCTACGGAAGTTGCGCTGCAAAAACAAAAAGAACTTATTCTTCATAATATAGAAAAGAAACTAATGACTTTAGGAATATTTATAGATTTTTCAAAAGCATTCGATAGAATTAATCATAAAACCCTTCTCTTAAAACTTCCACCTTATGGTGTCCGAGGTGTTTCATTAGATCTAATATCGAGTTATTTGCATGATCGCACTCAGTATGTGGCCAGCTATAACCACCACTCGTCCTGTAATAAAGTCGAACATGGTGTTCCTCAAGGTAGCCTGCTTGGTCCGTTGCTGTTCATTATCTATATTAATGATCTGATAGAAATAGACACTAGTGTCCAATATATTATATATGCAGACGACACTAGCTTATTCTTATCGGGTTCAAACGCAGATGATTTAGTGAGTCAGGCCAATATCGTCTTAAATAAGTTACATTCGTGGTCTCTTAAAAATTCTCTTCTTATTAACTCCAATAAAACCAAAGCTACATTTTTCAGAGCAAAAAATCAAGCTGTCTTTGTGAGTGCTACTCTTACTTTAGGAGGAAATGCCATAGAAATCACTAACACCGTGAGAACACTTGGAGTCTATTTTAATGAATTCATGTTCTGGGAATGCTCACATTGAGCATCTTCAAAGTAAGCTTGCACGTATGGTTGGCGTTTTGAGAAAATTCCAGCATTTATTACCAGAAAAAACGAAGCTTACATTGTACCACGCACTGTTCGAATCACAGTTAAAATACTGCATATTGGTATGGGGAAATACAACACAGACCAATATAGGTAAACTGATCATAATGCAGAAAAATGCGCTTAGAGCGATTGCTGATGTTCCTCACAGAACGCACTCTGAACCATTGTTTGCAACATATCGTATCATGCACTTATCGAACATGTACCAGCATCGTCTTTTACAGCTCTACAAATCACAGATTGTACACGGCCTTTTGTTCTTATGTGAAGTCGCTAACCTCCACACCAATATTCTTAATTACCTTACAAGGCATCACGAGTATTGGTCTGTGCCCCACCCACGTACTAATTACGGTTTTCAAACCCTAAGCTATACATTGCCTTCTTTGCTTAATAAGTTCGGCTTCTGTCACACGTCGATACGCGAAAGTTCCTTTAACTCTCTTCGAAACCTATTTAGTTAATGTTTGCATTGCCCGCCATTTCAAATTCTTTTTTTGTGACCACAACTTTCTTTGAATGTACCGGGAAAGATAGTGTATTTGTATTATTGCCCATTTATTGTTGACCATGTTTGTTTTGTTGTTTCTTTTTTTTTGTTTTTTTCCCCTCTAATTTTTCAATTTTCCATGTCTGTGCTATTTCTGCTCCGTGTATACCGCTCTACCGATGTGTACGGGGGAGAAGGGAGCTTCGTCAAGCCGCAACTGAGCGGCTTTTTTTCCCTTCTCCGCAGCCATGTATTTATTTATACATGCCTGAAATAAAGACTCAGACTCAGAAGTCGGAGGTACAGTCATTGGACAGGACATTGGCAGCTCTCCCGGGAAGAGAAAAACCTCATCATTAAACGTGAAAGCATGAAAGCCTCAAACACAAGAGACACAATTTAGCGGGCAGAGTTTTCGAAGTGAATTGGTAGGCGTGAGGTAGCCGACATAAGAAGATATAACATGGACAGAATTGAGGATGCTCTAAAGAACAGGCGAACGCTCAAAGCTGGGACGAGAAAATTGGACGTAGGCAAGTACCAGATGTATGTACTGAGGGACAAGGCAAGGCGAAGTCACTACGAATATGGATAGGATAGCTGATGTAGCGGTGGAGTAGTATTAGCTCAGGGAAAGTGGACATCACCCAGTAACGGCAGGGGTTGTAGGAAAGCCTTGGAGGTAAAGCCACTGGAACGGGGAAACTACTGCGACCGACCGGCCCACCGCCATATTTGGTTCAAAGCGGCGGAAGCTGCAGCAGAGCAGTGTGGATTTTACGCAGGAATAACGAATGTTTGACACATTGCGTGTAGTTTTGCAACCTCGATAGAAGCATTCCGTTGTTCTTTAACTGAGCAGGAAAGAAATAGCGGCAGTTTTCACTTGCCTGCACGCGCACGCATGCGTAATAACGCTATAAACAAATGCGAACTGCGTGGCATGTATGCACAAGGCGGTCGGCATTTGTTAAATGCGGCGCATTTCTTAGCGAATTTCAACGCCTTTTGAACGTATCTATCTATCTATCTATCTATCTATCTATCTATCTATCTATCTATCTATCTATCTATTTATCTGTCTGTCTGTCTGTCTGTCTGTCTGTCTATCTATCTATCTATCTATCTATCTATCTATCTATCTATCTATCTATGACGATGGCGTGCTCCTAGCCGGTTCGCTAACTTGATAGACACGAAAATTCATATTGCATGACGTGACTGTAGGACGAACACAAATAACAGATGTTAACACGAAAGTCATAAAATAGATGTCATGTACAGCATGATTTAAATGCTTCGCTCATGGTGTGCTCGCGGTTGGTTCGCAATCTGGATATAAACAAAAATTGGTATTGT